>OY728131.1:1519575608-1519838108 GCA_963277665.1 Viscum album | reverse complement strand
CACAGTGAGAGAGTATTGAATTGGATTTTAAGAGATAATAATCTCACTAGAGATGTCACATTTGATAGAGATGTGATCATATGTTAACCTAAAGTCTAAGAGAGTGTGTTTCATCAAAATAATTTGTGTGGAAGAACTCCCAGTGGCTATGTATTCTAATTTGGTTATGGATAGATAAATAATGTTTTATTTCTCACAACTCCATGATACAAGGTATTTTCATAGTAGGTGAAAATTCTCACTATTAATTTTCCTATATAGTTTTCATCCTCCAAAAATCACCATCATAAAAAAAAGTAAGCTCAAAATAAGTTTACTTAGGATAATGTAATCATGGTTTTTAGTTCATTTTAAATACTAAAAAATTATTTTGAGATATTTTAAATTGTATTATTTTAGATTTTATTGAAAACAAGAAAAAAGGAATACATATAACATGATGTATATCTAGGTTGATATAAGGCAAAGTAGACTTCCAATCAAACTTATATAAATATATTTGTATACTGAATTTCTATAAATACCCAAAGTAATATTACAAGTAGTAATATTGTGTGTTCTAATTTACTTTACTTGATCCAAGACAAAATTATTTATAAGTTAATCAGTGTATTTAATTATATTTAAAATAGATACATTATAATTTTAGAAATATTTAAAACCAAAGAAGAATTTTAGTTCTCTAATAAAACTAAATTGAGACTATTTATTCTTTAAATTATAAAATCCATTACAATGAGTTCTTAATTTGAGTTGAAAATAACATATTTTACATAAATTTTAACAATTACTAAATCATTTGAAAAAGTTTTTTTTTGAAAAATATTGATATAAATTTTTCCCATTGTGAAATTATTTGATGATATGAATTTAGTTAACCTCTCATACAAAGACAAAGGGGCTTGTTTTAAACCATAAATAGATTTAATTATCTTTAAAACATGATTTGAAAATTAGAATTTTCAAATCCTTGTGGTTGATCTACAAAAACGTGTTTAGAATTTTTTTTAGAAAAGCACTTTTTTATCAATTTTAAAATGTTTAAAATTAAAGCAATCAGCGAAATTTAAAATATTATAATGGGTATAGACAAGAAATGGGTGTATAGGGTTCATTATAATCAATATATTTTTCTTTATTATAGCATTTAGTAACATGTATATCCTTATTATGAATGATAATTACTTGATCATCAATTTTGTTTTAAGAAAACCCACTTAGTTCCATTAATTGGATGATTATTTGGTCATTCCATGAGATTACAGAAATTGTTCCTTTGAAATTGGTTTAACTCTTATTTCATGAAATATATCCAATTAACATCATTGATATCATCATCAAGATATTGAGGTTCAAGTTTAGAGAGAAAAGCTTGATGTTTAACATCATTTAAGACCAACCTTCTTGTATGAGTTCGAGATTGTAATTCATCGATAACATTGTCACGAGGATGATTCTTGGATTCAATTCATGTATTAGGAAAATTAGTATAATGGGGTTCTTGAAAATATTAAATTAACATATATTATTAAGTTTTAGTTAAGGTCAAACTAGATTTGTCAACACCATCATCAATTTGAGGATGTTATATAGGAAGATTCTCAAAATATTTGAAGTGAATTGACTTTTTAATGTCCTGGTCCTCTTATTGAAGACTCAGTAGGGTTTAATTAAGTTTGAGTACCCAATAAATTTACCTTAATAGGATTTAGTGTAAAAATTTCCTAGGTTATCCTTGGTATTAAGGATAAAGAATTTATAAACAAAAAAATAAATAATCCCACTTTAAGAATATTACCTTTCCAAAGTTCATATGGTTTTTTCTAAGATTGATCTTATGAGAACACAGTTTAGGATAAAAAATTTATATTGAATACCTTGGTACAAAATAATAGAGTAATGTTAAACTCAATCCAAAGAATCCTAGACATTTATTGGAGGTTCCTATTTCACCTCTTGAATACCCCATTTTATTGAGGTGTTCTAGAAGTGAATAAAGAGTGATGATAATGTTGAGAAATACAAAAACCATCGAATTATTTTAAATAAAATTATCCATCATGGTCACTTATATGGGGAAATATTCTATATACCTTTTAATTTTTTAATTTCCTTTTAATTTGAAAAATAAATAATTACACTCATTTTTACAAGCTAAGAAGAAAACTCTTGTAAATATAGTATAGTCACAAATAGTTAAAAAGGTGTATGATTTACCTCAAATACTAGTAGCTTGAGGTAGTCCAAAAGGGGAAAGGTGAACTAATTCTAAGGATTTAGAATATGAAATAAACTTTTTATATTTTAGAGAATATTTGTTTTTCTTTCCAAGTTGGCAAGGTTTATAAACCAACTTATCATTAAATGGAAATTTTGGTAAATCTCATACTAGTCGATTATGGTTGATGTTAATAATAGATTGAATGCTACAATTACCTAAGAGATTAATCCAAATACAAGATTCATTATTTTGTGCTCTTAAACACCTAAAATTATGAACATTAATAGATTTTAAATAAATAATATAAACATTTTGAAAATTATATGTGGTAAATAAATGTTTTCCTTTAGAATTATAAACTTTTAAAAATCATTTTTGAAAGAAATTTTAAAAGGGATATCACATAAATGACTAATACTTAGTAAATTAGAATTCAATCCATTAATAAATAAAACATCATTAATTAAAGCAATGTTAGTGAAACTGATCATACAAATACCATTAATTTTAACTTTCAAATCATCTCCAAATTTTAAATTTCCTCCATCAATGTTTTTAAGATGATTAAATTTAGATGGATCACCACACAGGTTCCTTGAGAAACCATTATTCCCATACTAAGAATATTTTTGGGTTTTTCTCTAGTGACACTTTTCCTATAAAACTTTAATATACTAATGCAATTTTTACCCATATATTGAGTCCAATTAAGTTATATAACAACAAATTTAGAATACAAATATCTTTAGAATAAGATTTTTCTATTAGAATTGTGAGATGAGATATTAATGATATTCGGTCTACCATAACTAACATTGGTATAGTTGTATTCATAAACAAGATGTGAAACTTTATTAAAATAATTACGAATTTTATTTTGGAAAGTTCATTTTATAAAAGTGTTCATTTATAATTTTTTTGGAAGACTGGATTATTTTTAAAAACTAATCTTGGAAAACATTTTAGAAACAAATTGAGATACCAATAATTTATTTAAGGTTTCTTCACCTTTGGTGAAATGAGAACAATTATTTTTAAGATCTTTAATTTTCTATTCCAAATTCTCAACATTTGGTTGTTATTTTAATTTTAAAAACAAACCATATTTTTATTTTAAAGTTGTATCCTTTTCAAAAAAATAGATTGTAATTATTTTTAATATATTTAAATTTTGAAACAATTTCAGAAAAACCATGTTGAAGTTTCACTCTAGCATAAATAATATCTTAATGAGATAGAGAAGTTGTTGAATATTTAGAAGGGTATGAACTATAAAAATCATAATTTACTTCATTAAATACCTTTATATTGGATATTAGTAACTTAGGACTTCTATAGATTGATTCATATGTTCAAAGTGTGCCATTTATATCACTCCAAGTTGAATCTTTTAGGGTTTGTTTTATATTTTCTTCTTTTATTTAGAAATTTTCTCGAGGGATAATACAACTAGATGTTTCCCTTATTTTTGAAAATGAAGTAAGTAACTTCTATTTCTTTATTTTCCATTTTTAAATTATTATAAGATCTTCTATTTTTTCATGTACTTGTTCATCCTCTTTGAAATACAGAAATATCAACTTCACTTTCAGATGTTTCATTATTTATTTCCTTGAAATTAATTGTATTTTTAGTTTTGACCTATTTTACCTTCTTTTTAGTTTATAAACTCATAGTTATCTTATATTTCATGATTAATCAAATGAGATCCTCATCTTCCATGCCATTTATGTCTTTATCTTCTTGGATCATTGTGAATTTGGGTTCCCAATTTCTTAGTAAAACCTAAATGAATTCATTGAATAAATTATTTATAGAAAGAGTGTCACCAAGAGCCTATAAAACATTAAAAATATAAATGAATCAAGTAAAAATTTCAGTAATTAACTTTCAAGTATGCATAGAAAAATTCTAAAAGTGTTTTCTAAACATATATAATCTAGAATACTTGAATTTGTTTGTTCCTTCCTGAGTTACTTATAAGATTTTTCATATTTCATAATCCATTTTTCATGTAGAAATTTGATTAAATCCATTTTGGTCTAAACCAAAATGTATGGCATTAATTTTTTTCCATCTAATTAAAAATTAGAAATATCATTAGGAGTCAATTTATCTTATTTTTTGTATTAGGGGTTTAACCATGAATAAAAATTTTCTATATGGGATAACAAATATATCTAAAAAAGTTAGTCATGTAAGTTTTCTAGTTACCATTATTATTTCCATAAAAAGGGAGTATAACCCAAAGAGTGTCTTTAGGGAGCACCATGAGTGTTTCAAAAATCCATTTCATAAAATAACATTTCTTGAGAAATATGTTAAATATTTTGAAAACAAATTAATATTTGAAATAATTTTAAAAAAATGTAATAAATAAATTCAACCCTCCCTTTGATACCAAATTCAGGTTAGATTATGTTAAAATTACAAGGGTTAACTTCCCTTTTAAAAAACAAAGTAATTTTTTTTAAAATGACTAAAAACATATTTTTTAAGGATTTAAGATAATTAAAACCTTTTTAATAATCGAAAGAGATTAATTTAAACAAACACAGTAAATTTGAGAGCACAACGTTATATATATATATATATAAAAGAGGAAGAATAAAAGAAAGGGTGATTCATAAATTTACAGATTATGTGTATTGATAAAATAAATGATTGATTATTAAATTAAAATAAAGTGATTAAAAAAATATATTGAATGAAAATAAGACCCAAAATTCCTAAAGAAATTTCAAAAATAGATCAAGAAGAGCTCCCACATATACCACCTTAATGTATTGAGGATTTAATTTATTATTCCCTTGCATTTAATGGTAGCTAAGATACCAAAACTCACTTTCTTTTTTAGGTTATATCAGGAAACCTGAATAAAATAAACTCTATATTTTAAATGGCTATATATAGAAACCTGAAATAAAAATATTACCTTTCCTTTTATCTATTATAGAAAGAAATCCCAAGTCCCTCACTTTAAAATCAATGATCACCTATAATTGAATAAAATAGAAGGAAGAGAGAATTTATAGAAGAAAGTACCTTTTAGCTTAGTATCAATTATCTAAAAATAATAAAAATAACTACTAGGAGATAATGAGAAAATATTTTAGAGTGACAAGGAAATTAAAATAAATTCATACTTTATATTGGAAAAGAAAGGACTTTGTAAATGAGATCACAAGAGATAGATTTGGATATTATAGCATGTTCACATTAGATAATTATTGGGAATATTTTTTTCCATGTAAACCAAGATTACTATTTATATTCTCAAAAATCTTCAGAAATATTCCGAAATTCATCATGGGCAATGAAGAAAAACAAGACCAATATTAAAGTAATTTGAATCTCATTAAATTCAAGATCAGAGGGTTTTTGATTATAAACTCTTTCATTGTGGTATCCTTCTCTACATTATGGTGGTGATGTCTAAAACATAGAGCTTAGAGCTATAGTGTGGTGTCTTTAAGGATCATTTTAGATATTCTTCTGATTTCAAGGTAGCTACGACATAACCCTCAAGTTTCAGTGTGGATGAATCCTGCATAAAGAGTTCTACAATGGAGAAATTTACCTTAAAATGCATACTTTACTGTGTTTGTGGCATCTTTGATTTGATTACGACATAGATTTGGTATTTTTACCATAATTTCTAAAGACTATTTTGGACTGAGATGCACCATGGAGTGATCCTTTTCATTATGATGTAATTCCAATTTAAAGATTTTTTACAGTGTAGTACAGAGCGATGTAGTGTGGTGAAGACATGATTCTAAATTACATAAAATAAAAATGTTGAAAATACCTTAGAGATTGTAGTTATAAAAATAGAATAGAGTTTCAATAAAATATGATCATAAAACATACTATTAAGGATTATATTTTATGTAAGGTAGATACCATGGTGTGGTATAAGCATTATATTTTTCCATACTTGTCTTTGAATTAGGGTTATTATGGGGAAAAAATAAAGATAATGAAATTCTATTAAGTGGAATTCTATTTTTTTGGATTAGGGATTTTTTCATGGTTGAGACCTATATTAATGTTTTAACTAAATAATATGGGGTTATGGGAATTATTATGGTTATTAATTATGTTGTCTTGAGATGTTTCTACTGTAGTTTTACCTTATGTTGTGAGTAAATTCTCATCTGTATTGACTTGTGTACATTGTAACTTTTATTATAATGATATGTTTGTGATTTTTTATAATTGTATTAATTAAATGAATAAAAATATTTTATTAATTTTAAACTATAAGACACAATGAATTTTATCTGAAATAAATGGTTTATGGAAAAAATGGAAATCATGACAATGTCGAAACTAAATTCACGTTTTTTAGGATTTTTCTTAAAATATATAATTTGAGTATTTACCTTGGTTAATTCTTGAAAACAGTTGATATATTAATAACCTAAAGGAAATTTGAATTAGAAAATATGAATTATTTGATCCCCATGTTTTAGTATTTTTATAACATGTTATATATTAATGTAGATTTTATGATTTGGAAGTTAAATGTGTGGATATTGATTAGATGAATAGAATGATATGATTATATTATCCAAACTAAAAATATGATATATGTGGGTATTTTTTTTTCTTTTTTTAGATATAATAATTATTAATTAAAACCTATTTAATATGATATTGTAGTAATCGGGTTATTTATATCCTGAATTTAGTATAATTGTTGGGTGAATTAATAGAAATCATGCTAAAACATTATCATAGCAAAGACTAAACTACTAATATTTTTCCATGTCCGATAAGTTAAATTGGTTAATTAAGTAATTAAGTTTGTTTAATTTTTAGTGAAATGGTTCTGTAATTTTTTAGATTTGAGCGTGATTATTTTGAGAAATCTATCCATTTTTGTAATAATGTGTGGAATATGGGTTGATAATGTTTACTTAACTTGCTTATATAATGATAATTTTTTTCTTAAATGAATGGATTATTTCCCTTTTATCAATGGCTGTGTTGATTTTAAAAATGGTATTTCAAAAAAGTTTTCATATTTTTTTATAATATTTTTTTTGGCATCTTATTTTAAAAAATGATTTTATAGGTATTCATTTAAAATGGTTTTTGGAAAATGAAGTTTTATGGGAAAACTTGTGGTCATTTTGGAATGTTTGAAATGTGTCAATTTCAAGGAATATATTTATATTTTAAATTAATGCTTCTTTTTGAGATTCGTTCTATTTTTTTAAGTGATTAAATCTATGATGAGTGAATAATTATTACCTACTAGGGTAATATTGTGGTTTTTTCCTTAACTATGATTGGTGTACCCATTGTGTGGTAGACATGATTAGTGGGGATAAAAAAGGGGTTGTTTGATTTCTCAATGGTTTGAAGGATAGTGGTGTAGAAGTGAGGAGGCGGTTGTGTAGTTGGAGTAAATTATGGTGTTTATTAAGAAATATGATGAGATTTTTTCATGGATTATGAGTTATTTTGGTGATTTAAGGGTGTATGGGTGAATCTTATTATTTCAGTACATTTGAGTTTTCTCAACTATTGGTGTGTGATTTAGTTATTTGATCTAACCTTATTGATTTTGATGTTTGAGTTAAATACATTTCATCAATGAATTATCAGGGAATTGTTTTCAACAAGTGAAATAACGAGTCATGGTATAAGGTGTTTTCCATTTCAATTGTAAGAAGTGATGATATTCCATGATGTAGTCTTAGGTGTCAGGGTAGAGGAGTAGTCAAAAGAGATTGAGGTTGCCTTCAAATTAACATGGACTACGTATTTGTTCTGAGTTTCAATGGAATTTTTTTTCTTTAAGGGGTGTATTGAGTGTGGTGGAAGATGAACTATGGTCATCCAATATATTATTCTTGGGAGGAGTTACATATATTGGTTAAGAATGAGTTTTTCCCTAGGCATGGAAATATGATCACATAAAGTTGATCTTGAAGTTACGGTAGGGGAATACAGAGTGTGTGATCATGATTTTTGATTTTTCATGTTGAATATAAAATTATCAAACTTCTTAGCTGATGAAAATGTATGAACATAAATTTTTTATTCATATTTAAGGAAATAGATTCCAAATAAGGTTGGGATTTTCCAGTTGATGTCTTGGGTAGATGTGAGGAATCATGATGAGATGATAGTTGGATATTTTTTCTCGGATAATAGGATAGTTGATGGTGATTCCTTGAGTTATGGTCCTTGTAGTAGGTATAGGTGGAAAGTGAGGTGGTCTTATATAATTTGATTATAACTTCATGCATTGATTTGGAGCAGATTGTGGTGTCCTATATTGGGTAATATTATATATTTTCATTGTGAACTAGTTGGATAATGAAAATACTAGTACCTTGTAGTCTGTGGCATTCCTTGGTTTGGCTAATGAGTTTATTTTTATGAGTAGTGTGGTTGGATTTTATATTTCTTAAGTAATGGTAGAGTGAGTTTGGTTTTAAGAATTTAAGAGTGGGTGCGATTGGAGTCATTTTACTTATTCATTTTATAAGAAACTTTTTGAATAACATTTGGAATTATAGTTTTAAAGTTTTATGTAATTTTCTAACTCCACTTATCCTAAAGTGGTTTTAAAGATTGAAGATTTTTTAATAAGTGAGTTTATTTTTCATTTAATGATCTAAGATAAAATTAGAAGTAGTTTTCGAGTTTACCTTAGAAACATTGATTCTTTTGAAAATTTCAAGAAGGCTTTGAGAAGTTAAAAAAACATGTCTATTAAAATGAATTATTTTAGAAACATAATCCCTTGAGATTGTTTTCTCATTAACAAAGGTATTAATGGTTAGTGATAGGTTATAGTTTTGGAATGACATAAATGATGTTGTATTAATTTTTCTATCGTATTTATCCACTTTGATAGTATAATTATTAGTTTATGGGTATCTCACACAAAATTTAGGTTTTAGAAAATATCGAATTAGGGAAGGGATGGAGTTAACTTTCAGTTCTTAGGCCCATGGTGAAAAGTGTTTAGTAAATTTCTTGAGTATATGAATCCTTAGAAATTTGACGATAGTTCTATTGATAAGTTTAGTTATTCTTAGGGTTTAGAGAGTATCTCCCTTGGATGGTGTCAATATTAAGATAAACAACTCTCTTAGAAGTATTTTTATGAGTTTTTTACCTTGACCTTAAATTTGTGATCAAATGTTTTTTAATGCTATTTTGATTGAGGTTGTATGTAATTATGTTGCATTGTGGTGATGGAGTAATTACTGTTAGATAGTTATATCTTGAGGATGTTTGGGTTTTATGTTTAATGTTTTCCTTTACAGGTTGGTTTTTATTCTCAAGGATAATAATCATTCAATTGGGATCATCTTAGAGCATTGTTTTTTATTTTTTAGGTGTGAAAGGAATTTAGTGGAGGTTAAAATAAAGGAGATGGAGTTAGAGATGAAATTTTAGTTTTATGTATGTGTTTAAACATGGATTTATATGTTTCATCAACAAGATTTGATTGGAGGATATGGTTGTTCTATCTCCGGGTGTGTCACATCATGAAGTGTTGGGTTATGGCGTGGTTTTTGTGCACAAACATGGGGTGTGTGCCATGTGATTTCAGTGTCATTATTTTTCAAAGAAAAATTATAGTTGTATCATGACTAATATGGATTTAAGTATAAAGGTTCATAAGGTATTATTTGTTAATATTTCAAGAGGTTGGTTGTGTTGGGGTTTTTCACCTATAACATGGTGGTCTTTAGGTGTTTTATATTTATCTTACATAGGTTGGATGTCACATGGGGTCCTTGGGGTTAATCTTACATTAGATCCTAGTTTATCTCACATGAGTGGAATTGAGGTGTGGTTATAACCACTATGAAATGAATTATTTTTTGGAATATTTATTGGTTCCATCTATCCATAAAGCTCCAAAATTTTAGGAAATGTTTTTTTTGAATATGTTTAATTTTTTTCGATAGCCTGCATTACATGAAACACCATGTTTTAACAGACTGTAGTTTAATATTAAAATTATTATAAAATTGGAGGTATGAACATGAATAATTTTTTTATAAAAATAATTACAAATGGATTTTGTATATAAAATTTATTGATAAATAAGTATTACTTTTTTGTAAAGTATTTTAATGTTATGAAAAACATTTTTTCTCAAAAAATGTAATTTATTTATTTGTATACACAAATGATAGAACTAATTTTTAAAAATTTTATAAAGAGTATTTTAAAAAATGAAAATAATTTTTTGGAATAAACATGTAGAAATTATATTAGGGTAAAGTTTTGATATTTTTATAAAAAGATTAATTTTTAATGAATAGTGAAAAATACTGGTTTTTATTGAAAACTGAAATTTTGTTTAAAGAATTTATAAGTTTCCCTTTTGTTTTAAAATGTATTTAAAAGTAAAATTAGTAAAATAATATATTTATTAATCAAATTTATTTCATTGTAATCAATTTCATATTATAGTTTAATATTAGAACTCTCTAATTATGAAAATGTTCACTTTAGAAAACCGTATTTTCATCACGCCTTCTGGTTTAATTTTAAATTATAATATTCCAAATTTGGGTATGGAATTTATAAATAATGATTAAATATTTTTAATTAGAATAATTTATATTATATAATAATATAAAATTAACTTTTGGTCAAAATTAATAGTGAAAATAGTAATAATTAATTACCACAGTTAAGGTTAAAACATGTTTAATGGGGATTAAAGTAAAAAGATTAGGGGTAAATGACCTAGAAACTTGTAGAAAACCTATTGGATGAACTTTTTTATGTATTATCACCTATAATTTTTGTGAATGAAATTTTTTTTATCCTTTTGGAAAGTAAAAAACATGGGTACACTTTATTCTTTATAAAAAATTCCATGTGTGTCCTCTCCGTCACTTATAAAAGGCCTCTCTTCTCCTCCCATATTAACACTTAAAAAACCATTTGGTTCATACAATACCTACCAATATATATTATTTAATTACCTTCCCACATTATTGATGAATTATTTTTAATATTAATTTCTCATAAGAAGGTTTTAGGTATAAACCTAATGAGGCTCTCTAAAGATGAGGTAAAATTAGTAACCTTGAGTTTTTATTTTATTTCTTCCTCAACCTACTTCAAATATTCTTAAATTATGATGATATAATAAAAATAATATATACCATAAACTAATATGTTATAACTTTAAGGTCATAACCTATATTCATATCCTCTTCCATTAAATGGTAAATGAAACCGTCAATCATGTGTATAGATGACTACTGCCTCACGAACTGATGTCTTTAATTTTCCATCACCTCCTCTCACAGATGGATATAATGATGGATACAATGTTTATAATATATATATATATATATGATATTATTATAACTATTTATTTATAATACCACACCTACATTCTTACCTCCAAACCCTTTAGAAAACAATAACATCACTTGTGCGTATGATGAATTACCGCCTTATGTACCGATGTGATGTGTTTTTCATTTCTGTTTTACTTGGATGATAATAAGGAAAGAATAAATGAATATATATGTTATTTTTAAAATAATAATACTTTTATAATTATTAGATCACATATAAATTATAGTGAACCTATCCTTTTACACTTATCATTACATGATTTTAAGCACAATTAGACATCAAATTACAAGCCAAGGATCATAAAATCTAGTGTATTTGGAAGACTAGGTACATAAAACTAAAAACATGGGACCAAATAAAACATTAATTTATTTATCATAAATTATTATCTCCTAAATCTATTTTATCCTTTACATTGACCTATGATAACCTGTGTATAACATGAACAAAGGGATGAGCTAAAATCCTAGTAAGGGAATAAATATAAGGATAAAGCTCAACACATGGGTTAGAAGGCATAACATAATGATATAAAAAGGCATGTAATGTGATAACAAATAAGAAATAATAATGTATAAAATAGGGTATCATATAATAATGGAATAATAGTAATGTTTAATAAACATAAAATATGAATTTATAATGAGTGAAGGATAGTTGCACATAGAGTAGTACAAGTAAAGGCTAACCACCAAGACCACTACACATGGAGCATGAGTCAATGCTAACCTCCAAGACTGTTTCCCATAAAATAACATAAGACTAAACATTACCCAATGAATTGGAGCACTATCTAGGTTTACCCATCATAAAATGTTTATGAATATGTGTTCCATATCAATAATCATACATAAAGAATCAATCATAAACATAACAGTTACCCATGGTATGAATTGGGTATAATAATTCTGTCAAAAGGAATAACCTAAGGGAATATCCCAATGAGATCCATTAAAGAATGTATTTAAATCATAAATAGACATTAATAATGTAAAATAGTCACATATCAAGATAATTGATGTCAAATTGAAGTATAACATGTAAAAATAGTATTTATGAAACTTAAGAATTTAAACATTTTTGTGCGGTTTAAGGAAACTATTAAAGAGATTTTAAAATAGAAAATAGAACAATCTTTTATATAAAACAAAAACTGAACCAGGAAGGTTTTAATAACAAAAATATTGATTTTATAAAAATTATGGTGGATCAAAATAGATTATGGAGCGCAGTTAAAAATGGGTAATAATTCAAAAGTTCACTTAAATTAGGCTTGCTTATCAGGAAGAATTGAGTAGGGAACCTTTTAAAAATATGTATATCCCCAGAATATAATTATTATTTTATGTTAATAAATGACTTTTAAACATATAATAAAATTTATAATATGTAAATAAGTAGAAAATATAATTTAATTTGGGTAAAAATAAGTGAAGTGTAACCCGAAGGAATAATGGAGGTTCAGGTAGAATCCCTTACCATATATTTAAAGGTGTTCTTCACTTGATCTTAATATATTGGAAAATAAAATTATATTCATTAATTAATTATTAAATAACCCTTTATATATTTATTTAATTTAGTATAACTTTATTACATTCATTTTTGACCCTTTTGATATGTTAAGAGGTTCAATTTCATCGTTTAGAAGCGTTGGTTTTCTTGGTTTTCATGATCGGTTTACTTGTATACAAGTAAAAATGGTCATTTAAGATGGAGGTAATTATAGATAATTGAAATTATATATTATTAATGATATTATATAAGTTAAATTATTATTATATCATTTGGTATTATGACATGAGTATTAATCATTAGATAAATTGGTAATGATAATCATTTGGGTTTATTTTGGTGGTTTTTCGGATCACAACGAAATCATTTTCTTTTATAAATTATTATCATGGGTAAAAAATGATTTCATAACATTAAATAATATATAATAAATATATTATAATTTGGCTGGACCATAAAAATGTTTTCATGACCAACCCTTTATTAAGGTAAAGGAAATATAAAACTTCGTCATCCTTGAATGTGAACAATTAATACATCACAGACGTAGTTTAATTTTTTATTATAAAAGGAGGAAAAAAAGAGATGATGAGGAATTATTAAATTATAATAACAACAATAAAGAATATTTAAGGTAATGGATGTATCATACCTTTTGGATGAGGGATGGTGTAGATAGAAAAATAAAATAAAAGAACATCGAAAAAAATTAAAAGAAAATGAAGAGCGTTTTACCACTTGATTCTTTCTTCTTGAGATCCTCATTAGGGGATTGGTTTTGGTATTTTATTAAGAAAAACGATCTTGGATGTGGTGTAGGTATTAGGAGGATATGTTTTCATAATTTTGACAAGGTATAAGGCTTGAGAGGTGTAAGGAGAAGAGGTGGTGAGGGGTGGTATTTACAGTGGAGGAGGGGAGTGTTTTGTCATTATTATAATCATTAGTTTATTATTTTGGATCAAGACTATGAATAGTTTGAGAATTATCATAAAAAATATTAAAATAATGAATTATATTTCGATATTTTGGTCTTACATCAGCCTTACATCATCTATGACTCCATAAATCTTGCATTTAACTTTTATCGT
Source organism: Viscum album (assembly GCA_963277665.1). Lineage (NCBI taxonomy): Eukaryota > Viridiplantae > Streptophyta > Magnoliopsida > Santalales > Viscaceae > Viscum > Viscum album. The sequence goes on along the minus strand of OY728131.1, from coordinate 1,519,823,918 downwards.
AAATTATTGTATTTTACTATTAAAAAAAATACAACTATTTCAGAAAATACCAAAAATTAACCAAACCATTTTTTGACATCGAATTAAAAAATGGACTCCATTTTATGAAAATAATTTTCAAAATATGAGGAATTTAATTTTTAATTAAAATCATAATTTTCTTGAAAAATAAGGATTTTAAAATTATAAATTATTTTATATCATGTTGAAAAATTAACTACGTTATCCTAAAAATATTTTAAAATCTTAATACATAAAAATATTAATTTATGAATTCATTTTATGAAAATAAATTTTTTTTAAATTATTAATTTAAAAAAAAATACAATTAAATATTTACAACCTATAAAAATACCAACACATAATTAATAATTTTTAAAATATTTATTTACTTATAATATGATATAATTATATCATATTGTCTCTTATAAGATGGGAAAATTTTATTCATACATTCATTGCTGATGTTACTATTCAATATTTCAGTTTACTATTCATAATGGCCACATTACTATTTTAAAGGTCAAGTTACTATTTCATCAGTGAGGTTCCTTAACTTCTATAAATAATTATTATTTCATTAATTCTTAATTTATGAAGTTTTTTTATTGTGATATAAATGTGATATTTATGTGAAATATATTATAAAACATAATTATTAGAAGGTAATTTTTATTGATAAATCTTTGGGTCGTTACATTATTACCCCCTTATGAAATTTAACCCTTGAAATTTTATTATAGATTCTAAGTTGAAAATATGTGTGTGTACTTCTCCTTCATCGCTTCCTATGGTTCCCATGTTGCCTCTTTGTACATATCGTTCTACCATAGTACTTTGACCAGGTGAGTAGTCTTTTTATGTGTAACTTTTTCTCCATGATCCAAGATCTTCACTAGATTATTCTCATAAGAAAGATCATTATCCAACTGTATCACCTCTGAATTCAGTACATGTGAGAGACTCAGTATGTACTTCATCAAGAGGGATATATGGAATAGATCGTGTACTTGAGACATGATTGGTGGAAGTGATAGTCGATAGCCCATAGCTCCGACATGATCAATGATCTCTAAGGGGCCAATGTACCTAGGACATAACTTCCCTTTCTTCCAAAATCTCATGACCTTCTCACATGGAGATATTCAAAGGAATACCATGTCTCTGACCATAAACTTGAGGTCCTATCGATAATTATCTGCAAATCTCTTTTTTTGAATTTGGGATGACTTGAAGTGATTCTGAATGGTTTTATCCTTCTTCACCATTTCTTAGATCATTTTAGGTCAACATGTCTTATCTTCAATGACTTCATCCCAAAATGTTTGTGTTCTACATATTTTCCCATAAAGGTCTTCATAGAGAGCTATTCAGATACTGGAGTGGAAACTATTATGGAAGGAGAATTCAACCAATGGAAGATGTTGGTCCCATCCTTTATTGAAGTCCATTTAACATGCTCTCAACATGTCTTCCAATGTCCGAATAGTTCTCTCATATTGGCCATCAGTTTGAAGATTATTGGCCATAATGGAGTTCATCTTAGTGCTTAGATCATGTTGGATACTTTTCTAAAACATTAAGGAGAATATTGGATCTTAATCTAATAAAGTTGATAGTGGTACTCCATGTAGCCTTACCACTTATTCGATGTATATTCCTGCAAGTTAATCTAGTGAGAAGTCATATTGAATTGTGATAAAGTGATATGTATTTGTAAGATGATCCATACCAACCCATAAAACAATGTTTCCTCTGGATGTATTTATAAGTATAGTGACAAAGTCCATGGTAATGTTCTCCCACTTCCATGCTTTTATGGGTAATGGTTGAAACATCACTTTATAAATTTTCCTTTCATCCTTAAATTTCGGATATACTAGGCACTTTGATGTATATTCATTGATATCCTTCTTTATATTATCCCAGTAGTAGCTCTCCCTGATATCTGGATACATCTTTGTTCTCCCTGAGTGAATAGAGAAGGTAAAACTATGTGCATCATTCAGAAGATCCTTCTTTATCTCGGGATCAGATGGTACACATATCCATGACCCAAATATTAAGACTCTATCCAAATTGATATTGAACTTGGAGGATTTCTTATTCTTGATAGGTTCCACCCTTTTCTTAATTTCCACATAATTCCTTTGAGAATCATTTATTTTCTTCACAAGGGATATTTGAGCAATCATTTGAGAAAGGATTCATGATATTACTTTCTTAATGATTATAATGTCCATCCTTTTCAAATATAGTAAGATTAGACCATTCTCAATTCTCATCATTGATAATGATGCACGATCCTTTCTATTTAGTGCATCTTCCATCTTGTTTTCTTTACTGGGATGATAGTGGATTGATAAGTCATAACACTTGATGATCTCTAACCATCTTCACTAGCGCAGAATAATCTACTTTTATGTGAATTTATATTTTAGACTCTTGTGATCAGTATATATATCACACTTATCCTCATAGAGATAATTACACCATATTTTCAATTCAAAGGTCACAACAACCAACTATATATCATGCGTAGGATAGTTTTTCTCAGAAATTTTTATTTGACTTGAAGAATACACTATCAATTTATCATTTTGAATTTGTACACAGCTTAATATCTTTTTTGAAGCATCACTGTACACAACAAAGAGTTCCCCACTTATCGAGAGTATGAGTACTGGTGTAGTGATATGCCTCTTTTTTAACTCCTTAAAGCAGTCTTCACATTATCTAGTACAGAAAAAATTCACTTCCTTATGTTTAAACTTGGTCATTGGGTTTGAAATTAATGATAAGTTCTTCACAAATCATCGGTAGTATCGATCAAGGAAAAGGAAACTATAGATATCCATTATAGATGTTGGTTTAGGCCACTCTTTGATTTCCTTTTTCTTAGAAGGGTCAACATATATTCATTTATTAATGATAAAATTCCCTAATAATGATACTTACTCCTTCCATAACTTTCATTTATAGTATTTTTCATATATCTTATCCCTTTTCAATTTCTTCATCACAGTATTCAAATGCCCCTCATGTTCCTCCTTGCGCTTGGACTATATCAGAATATCATCGACAAAGACTACTCAAAATTTTTCAAGGTAATATCTAAATACTCTATTATTTAAATCCATTAAAATTTATGTACTATTAGTGAGTCTAAAGGGAATCACTATGAAATCTTGGTGTCAATAACTCATTCTAAAGGTAGTCATGGGAATATTTTCCTTCCTCACCTTTAATTGGTGATATCCCAACTGAAAGTCCACCTTTGAGAAATAACTATCCCCATATATCTGATCAAACAAGTAATCTATCCAAGGAAGGGGATAGTTGTACTTTATTGTGATTTTTTTGAGCTCATGATAATCAATGTAGAAGCACATTGATCCATCCTTATTTATTAAGAGGACTGGCATACCCCATGGTGAAGACTCGGGCATTTAAAACCCTTTTCTAGATTCTCCTGTAGCTTCTTATTCATCTCTTCTGGATCAATGGTGACCATTATATATAGTGTCTTTGATATAGGTAGATATCCAAGAATAAGATCAATTGAGAACTCAACCTATCGATTAAGATAAAGATTGAACAAATCTTTGGGGAACAAATTAGTGTAGTCCCTTACAATGGGAATGTATTCGAGCATGATTCTCTCCTTCTCTCAATCATTTTATCAAGATATTATTGATCATAAGGAATCAATATCCACACTTGAGATTATAATTATAAAAGATATTCATCCTAATATATTCACTTGTAAAATATTTGAGTATACGTTGGGATGTGAAGAGTTATCTCTATTTCCTGACTGTTGATATTGGATTTGTATAAAGATAGAAAATACATTCCCAATATAGCTTCAAACTACACCAAAGGAAGTATGACGAGATTTTCTGGGAGGTTCATTTAACAAAAATTAATCTAGTAAGAGTTATATACCTTGTATTCCATAATTTTTACATTTTTCTTCACAAAGATAACTCAACCCCCACATTTTGATGTTGTGTTTAAATAGTTCTACTAAACATGCTAGATACTAAAGAATGCGTAGAACTAGAATCAAATAGTAAACTCACTATTCTTGAATGAATAACCGGCATGACTGTAAACACATTTTTTTAGGCTCCACCTCAGTAGCAGTGATATCATAATCCCTTGTTTCCTTGGAGGTTGTTTTTATTGCCTCTGACAACCTTGATCTTAGGGAATTGGTTTGCCAAATTCCCATGTATCTTGCAGTTGAAACAATACACTACTGGATGAGCATTGAGATGAACCTTCTTTTCTTCTTCCTATTTAGTAGGATTCTTCATGTCACTTTGGTTGTTCTTAGACATATTTCACATTATTACACATCTAAATCATTTCTTGGTTCTCTTTAAATAATTCCTAGGATGCTTATTCCTAAAATTTTTACACTTAAGATATTCTGTCTTCTTTCCATCATGGGATTTATTTGTTGATCCACCCATATTAGACTCCACTTTACACTTTTTTTCACTAAGCCCACAAGGCCATTGAGAGTCTCCGATCTACATCTTAAACTTGAGTGAACAATAGAAAATCTCCTCATAACAATCAATGCCTTGAATCACCATCATTTTTTGTAGACTCATCTTTAGTATGCTAAAAAATCAAACCACCTTGCTTTTAGTGTTCATGAAAAAGCCGAAGGCGTATCTTGAAATCCTTGTAAAGTTTGATTCATATGTCCGGATAGACTCATATTCCTTCTACTTAAGTATGAGGAACTATCTTTCCAACATGATATGAAGGGTCTGAGGAATATATTTATTAAAAAACATTTTCTTGAATTCCTCCCAATCCATGGAATCAATTTCCTTCATAGACTTAGTATTTTTTATTAGTATCCACCACTGATCAACTTACCCATAAAAACAACAGACCCTGAGTATAAATTTATCTTCTTCTAAGAACTAAAAGACAAAGAATTACTTTTTAATGGTGTTAATGCACTATAATACAATGAGGGGTTCAGAAGATCAACTAAACATGGGAGGCCTTTTCCTCTTCATGGTTTCAATGACAACATTCTATTTCCGTGGGGAAGGAGGGAGTTCCACATGATTCATGTTATTATTCATAACTTGAGCCAGCTGATCAAGTAATATCACAATGTTTTGAGCACCCATTCCAATAATATTTGGAAAATCATTAGGGAAATAGTCACATTTACTATAATATTGATTTTTGGAAGGTTTTATTCTATTTCCCACCATTAAATAAGGGAAAAAGTGAAATTAGGTAGCTTTATTACTTAGCTAGCATATAAAAGTAAACTTTAATTATAAAATGATAAAATTCTAAAGAAAAAGTATATCCTAACTTGTGATTCCCTAGGTTTCAATATAGGTTATTCATGATGTGTTTCCTATTATATATTCTTATGGGAGTTTTTTGTTCCCTTAATAATGGGTCATAATGAGATTATGAATTTTCAAAATCATATCTCCCATGAGTGTCAAACCAAGTGCGCAGTAAGGCTTGTTGCCATGTACCAAGTTACCCCATGTTTGGCCCAAAACACCTTGTCAGAGTTGTTAATCCTAGGTACATGTATTCTAAAACCACGTTGACTTGTAGAATCCAGCCAAGGATATATTTTCTTGATAAACCACTTAACAAATACTAACCAAAATTTTGGGATGTTTTCTTAGACTTTGTCTTATCCCTAAGGTTCTTACTAAAGTTATATATTCCTAATATCCAAAAATAACTAGACCATCCTTTGATACAAAATGTAGAAACTCTATCCTTTTAAACTTATCATTACATTATTTTAGGCATAATTAAGCATCAAATTACATTCCAAGGATCATAAAGTCTAGTGTATTTGGAAGACTAGGCACATAAAACTAAAAACACGGGACTACATAATTTTTATTTATTTATTATCATTTATGAGATTTTAACTCCCTTTGATCCCTTTAATCAGCATAGGATAACATGGGGATAACATGAATAAAGGGATGATCTAAAATACCAGTAAAAGAATAAACATATGGATAAATCTTAGCACATGGGTTAGAAGGCATAACATAAAGGCATGGAACATTATCAAACATAAAGAATCATAACATATAGAACATGGGATAAAATAATAATGGAATCATAGTAATGTTGTAGCAACATAAACAATGAATTTAGTATGATTCAAGGATTATTTCATATAGAGTAGCACAATTCAAGGTTAACCACCAAGACCATTGTATATAGAGTATGAGTCAAGGTGAACCACCCATACCATTATACATAACATTTAATGAGAATTAACATTACCCAATGTATTGGAGTGTTATCTAGGTACACCCATCATAAAATGTTCTTGAATATTTGTTGCACATGAAGAATCATACATAAGGAATCAATCATAAACATAAGGGTTACCCATGGTAAGAATTGGGTATCATAATCATGTCAAAAGTCATAAATTAAGGGAATATCACAATAGGGTCCATGAAAGAAATGATTTAAATCATACATGTACATTTATAAGGTATAATAGTAATATTTCATGATAAGTTATTTTAAAATGATGTTATAACATATAAAAAAAGTATTTACAAAACTTATGAAATAAAACATTTTAGTGCTGTTGAAGGAAAATATTAAAGAGATTCTAAAAAAGAAAATGGAATAATATTTTATATAAAAATAGAACTGAACCAATATGGTTTTCATTAAAAAATAATTATTTTAGAAAAAAACTGGTGGATAAAAATATATTATCAAGTGCACTAAAAAATGGGTAAGAATTATAAAAGTTCCCTTAAATCAGGTTTGCTTATCTGGAAGAATTGAGTAGGAATCCTTTTCAAAATATGTATATCCCAAAAACAAGGATGATAGGATCTTAATAAATTGGTTTATAACATATAAACAAGATTTATAAGATGTTAATAATAATATAAGAGAATTTCATTTGGGTGAAATGATGTAAAGAGTAATCCGAAGGAATAATGAAGGTTCGGGTAGAATCCCTTACCTAAAGTCTGAAGGTGTTCTTCACTTGATCGTAATGTACTAGATAATAAAGTTATATTAATTAATTAATAATTATATAACCATTTATATTTATAATTTATTTATTATAACTTTATTAAGTTCATTTATATCCCTTTTCATGGGTTAAGAGGTTCTATTTCATCATTTAGGAGTGTTGGTTTCCTTGGTTTTCCAGATCGGTTTAATTGTATACGAGTATGAACAGTTGTGAAAAGTGGGGATAAATATAAAAAATTTAACTTATATATTATTAATGATATTAAAGAGGTTTAATTGGTCTTATATCATTTGGTTTTATTTCATGAGGTTCGATCATTAGATAAACAGTTAATGATAATCATTTTGGTTTATTTTTCCAATTTTTCGATTATAATGAAATAATTTTGTTTTATAGATTATTATCTTGTGTAAAAAATAATTATATAAAATTAAATAATATATAATAAATATATTATAATATTTTTCAATCATAAAAATGGTTTTATGACCAGACCTTGAATGAGGTAATGAAAATAGAAAACATTATTGTCCTTGAATGTGATAAATTAACACATCATGAACTTTATTCTCTTTTTTAGTAAAAAAGGAGGGGAAAATAGAGATGATGATGAATTGTTAAATTAGCATAAAAAAATTATTTTATATGTTTGTAATAGATTTATCATACCATTTTTATGAGGGGAGGTGAGGAGAGAAAAATAAAATAATGTAAATTGAAAGGAAATTAAAAGAAAATGAAGAGGGTTTTACCTCTTAATTCCTTCTTCATGAGAACCTCATTAGGGGATTTGTTTTGGTATTTTATTAAGAAAAAATATCAAGTAAATGGAGAATGATATTGGAAGGATATTTGAGTACAATTTTGAAAAGTCACAAGTCTTGAGAGGTTTGAGGAGAATAGGTGGTGAGGGGTGGTATTTATAGTAGAGGATGAGAGTGTTTTCTCATTATTATAATCATTAGTTTATTATTTTGGTCCAATACTACGATTATTTTGATAATTATCATAAATAAATATTAAAATAATTAAGTATAGTTCTATATTTTGGGATTAAATCATACTTACATCATTTATGAATCCTTAAATCAATTATTTATCTTTTTTCATAAAATACCCAAAATGATGAGTTAGAGGGAGACCTCTGACCCTTTATTAAAATAAAAGAAAAGTACAGGAGAACATGTTCTAGAGTACATGCATACCATGCATCCACATCTAGATATCAATGCCAATTAGAAAAGGTCAGCTACATATCATAGTAGTCATAATCATCTCCACCTCCATAATAAGGCACATCCTCCGCAGTAGCTGACTCCCATTCAGAGTTCGTATCATATGGTTTTAGAATCTTGGAATACTTCTGTCTGAGCTCTAGTTGCTCCATAGTGAGTTTCTCCTTCTTTTCTTTCTTGCTCTCACAACTCTTTTTAGAAATATGTACATACCCTTTTTCCTTCTTGACCGAGGACCTGGTGGAAACCGGCTTTTGTAAGTAAGAATAGTCCTTTCATGGCCTCCTCTTTGGTGGGGCAGTAGCCGAACCTTCACTGCCAGACAATTTCTTCTGACCACCTTTAACTATGTAACTGTATGAGGTTCTTGAAGCCCCGAGGTCATTCTCCTTGTCACTACCTGACACATTCCCCCATTTACCCATGATAGTCACCGGGATGAAGCTTGCATCCCCACCTTCTTGCTTTACCAAAACTCCTTCTGAGTTTATCAGAGACTCACCCCAAGCATCAGATCGAGCCTATTATGATCAATTGGAGCAAGACATTGCAAACTTATCTCCATCCCAGGGTCCTCAACAGTCCCCACAGGGGCAGCAACTACATATTTTTCCTGAGAAGTGGAACCAATTTTCATACTCAAGTCTTCCATCCCCTGCAAATCAGTAGTCAGATTGGCTATCTCCTCCTGATCCAAGACCTCAAAGCTATTAACATAAAGGACCTCCTGTACAGAGGCCATTACACCTCGATTTATGCTTCCACCAAGTCCAATAGTACCCTCCAGCACATTGGGGTCCTCCACTCCAAGACCACACTTGAAAAATTAAGGTCTCAGAAAATTATATTATAATATTAAGACATCAAAATATTAGTTTCTCAACAAAATTTCAAAAAAAAATATTTTTTTAAATTATGAAAACAATAAAAAATTTAACTAAATATTTATAACTTTGAAAAATACAAAAACTTAATTAATATTTTTTAAAATTTTTATTTAATTATAATATGACATGATTATATCATATTATCACTTATAATATAGATAAATTTTATTTACAATTTCATTGGTGAGGTTTCTATTCAATTTTCTGGTTTACATTTCATAAGGGTTAAATTACTATTTTAAAGGTCAAGTTACTATTTCATCAGTGGGGTTCTATAACTTCTCAAAAAAATAATTATTTCATTCATTCTTCATTTATGATGTTTTTGTGTGTGATATAAATGTGATTTTAATGTTATTAATAGTATATAACATAACTATTAGAATGGAATTTCCACTGATAAAACTTTTGGTCATTACATAACTTATTACTTTCCATTTTACAGGGGATACAATAACGTTGTTTGTGTGTACAACGGACTACCGTCTCATGAAGTGATGTGATTTGTTTTTCACTAATGCTTTTAATGGAATGTAGGAAGGGAAAATTTAATGATATATATAAAAAAATTATTATATAAAGTTAATATATTATTTATATTTCTTTCATTTCATCTGTTATGAAAATGGAAACAATGTTCATGCGTACATACAACCAACCATCTCTATGGATGATGTAATTCATTTCCTATCTCTAAATTTAATGGATTAACATAAATACATATAAAATTAATAAATATGATATTTAAATCATTTTTAATATTTTATAGATAATGGAACCTTGATAAAATTAAAATGAACAAGAATAAAAAACCAAAACTTACAGGAAAAGTGAAATATCTATTACCTGAAACATGATTTTAATAAATAATTTTTAATAAAAGATAAATAAAAGGAAATAAATAAATAATATATGGTATTATAAATATGATTATGGTTTTATAATATATGTATAATAAACTTATATTTATTATAAAGGAGGTTCAAAAATTTATTAAGGAATTGAAGACCTAATGTAAGAGATTTTTGTCTAAAATTGTCTTCTTTGTGACATATGTTATGTTATGCACCTATCTTATTTTATGAGGTGTATATACCAAAAATTTGACATTTAATATAATTAATTTATTTATTCTCATGATATTTTAAGTTTCATTTAATGTTATCCTTTCATGGGTATTATGATTCACTGTTAGTAAAGTGGTAAGGGTTTTATGATACAATCTTATCATTTATCGGGATTGTCTATATTTATGATTCCAATGATGAAATATTATGTTTTATCTATCAATAAACTCATGAATTTTATTCAAATATGTTTATGAAGTTAAAATATACATCTACCTCTAATTTTCAACTCTCTATGCACTCAAGAGTTCAAAATAATGTTCCAAGAAAAATTGACTTTATTTTTCAATTTTGTCAAAAATACATTTTCTTCCATATCAATGTTCTCAAATAAATAAATAAATAAATAAATATACAAAAAATAATGTTTTTAATACTCTACAATGATTATTTAAAGACATTTTTACCTTGTTTGGAATTTTTAAAGAGTTTTTTAAAAGGAATCTTCATGTTTTTTTCCAAACAAGACCCATTTGGATTTTACCAAAAATGTAAAAGGAATATTTGTTTTAACATGTATGACATGAATGGAATTTTTCACCACCACATCTAATAAATTTTTTAAAGATTCCATTATAATTTTAAAAGTTTATTTTCGAATAAAAGTATTTCTGAAATGTTTTATGAATTTTTAGTTTAAGAAAAATCTAATTTCAATGTTGAAATGATATTTTCCTCCAATAAATGTATGAAATGTTCTTTAGATCATTATTTATAAGTTTCCAAGGTTATTTTCAATAAAAGGATTTTGAAAATTTTTTATTTCTTAAAAGGTTATTTTAAAAGTTAAAAGGCTATTTTCCTCAAGACATGTTCCAAGTGATATTTTAAAATCATTTTCCATCTAAGATGAAATACTTTGATGTTAATTTTTCTTTAATGGGGATATGATCTTAGGATAACATTCTTATCCTTTCTCTTAATGGTCTATGTTTATGATGAAATGATGTTTTCGATACCCATTTGTTTTCCATGGGTTATACCATGATAAAATTCTTATGAAACCCAATTATTTTTTTGCAAGATTTATGCTATGATAAAATGAAAACTTTATTATAAAACCTGTTTCTTTTCCACAGGTTATGAAATGATGAAATTTTTATAAAAATAATTTATTTTCATGGGTTTTTATATGATGAATAATTTATGATACTGTGAACATGTATGTATGATTTTTATTATGTGGTTTTAGGGACACACATCTACCTCTAATGCATTGGGTAAATATTGACATCTCATGATATAAATAGTCATGGAATGAGGAGTGAACAAAGTTTTTTAAGGTACTTCTCCACTATGACAGTATTAAGTGTGAACCTTGAATACTACGATGATTTGGGGAGTGAAATCATTCCACTATGATATCCTTGTAAATGAGCCTTAAATACTAGGAATTTTTTTTTCTATGTTTATGTGTATGCCAAAAAATTTATATCTTATTATATTTTCACGACTCTTATTCTTTGATTCCTTTATGATTTAAACATTATAAACTGTGAATAATTATGGAATGACTCAAGTTTATGATCTATGATATAAATGGTATAGTTTTCAAATTTTATTCTCATATTATCATACCCTTATGCTGATGTTATGTTTATATATCCCATGTTTAACCCTTCTGATCATACGAGAACACCCTTTCTTTTGTTTCTTTCCCCAGGTTATGAATAAAGGTTTTAAGTAGGGTATGTCTAAGAAGAGTACTATGTAGGATGGTATTTATGGTATATGTTGAAGATATTTAAAGAAATAATAATGTTGTGTGTTTAGTCTAAAAAGGTACTAAACCTTTAGTGCCCTAATGTGTTTCATTGTAAAATGATATTTATATTCACCTATTAAGATGTAATATCTATGTCTGAAAATCCTAAGTCACTATAATATCTAAGGTTTATTATTCCACAATGACTTTCATTTCTCCATTGTGAGGTCTGAGGTTATTCATAATTGAAGGAATAGGTAAGAGTTTGTGACATGTTTTTCATAGGATCTATGATTATGATGTGGTCTGTATAGTTGTGTTGTTGAATTTATTGAATGTGTAGATTTGAGGGTATTTTAGAAGGTGTGATCGATTTATATTTATTACAGTGTGATTAACTTCGTCACATCATGATTCTTTAGTTCTCTATGATGATTAGAAATGTGGGCCTTGTCTCAATTCTCTCTTATTTCCCCTAATTTATTTTAAACCCCATGAAATCATATGTGGATCTCCACAGATAATTGATTCTATTTACTAGATTATGTCCCTTAGATTTAAGAGATAAATTGCCTTGAGATCTAAGGTTATTGACTCCCTTTCATCTTATTCTTCATTATCTCTTGCTGTTCCTTTATAGGGAGTCTATAGAAGTGAGGTTGGTTCAATTTTGGTGATGTTGTAATGAGTGATTGATGAATATTTATGTGTTTTAGGTTATTTAGGGGTTCCCTTTGGTATTTCTAAGTGGCGTGGCCATCTTGAAGAATAAAAATAAAATGTCAAAGGTTGTACTTGTAGTCAATTTTTAGTAATAATCAAAATAAATCATTGATAATATATTTATAAGGTGTTTTAATATCTTTGAGATAATTTGAGGCTATTGGAATATTTTAATGAAGGTGTAAGATACTTATGTATTAATTCTGAAGTTTCAAAATCATAGTTAAAATTTTATAAGTAATACTTCATAAGGGTAGTTACCTTCTTTGTAAGAGTCATTATGACTCTAGAATGAAAATTTTGAAAAGGAATGGAAAGCTTCTAAGAGTCGTTATGTGACTTAGAATGAGAAATTGGAAATTATAAATAAACTTTGGAAGGGTCATTACCAAACATAAAAAGAGTCATTGTATAAGTTCAAAATATTATTGGATATTTTGAAAGATTCATATAGGACTTTATAGGAGTCTTTATTGACTCTAGAATATTAAATTCAATGTTTTTAAGAATAATTTTGACTCTAGAATGGATAATTGAAAAGGCATTGGAAGATAATAAGAGTAATTTTGGAATTTATAAGATCTGGTTACTCTTATAAAGTGGAAATGGTTTTGGATTTTTAGGAAAGGAACTAGTTTGCAAAGGGAAATTATTAAGGTTTATCTGTGGATTCATGAGGTTCATAAACTTTTTGAATTGTATGAGAATATTGGAATAAAAATTAAATAAGATTATGCTTAACTGGACTTAAGATCTTAAAATATAATAGGTTTCTGATAAAATTTGTTATTCTAGCTAGAATTTGTGAAGGTTTTAATAGATATTAAATGAGAATATCATAGAGAATATTCAAGGTAATTTCAAATTTAAATACTTGAAATCATTATTCATGATCAAAACATCTATTTTTTAGGAATCTATTGAAAAAAATATCGATCAATTGAGAATCAATGAGAGTTTCAAAAATTCAATATGGAAACATTATTCACATAATTCAATGAATATAAAAGAAGAAAATAAAAAAAAAATGTGATTAAGAATTGAGAATATAATTTTTTTAACTATAGTATCACAGTGAGAAAGAAGATAATATTTAATGGTTCCTCATACTATATTAAATATCTTTGTTAAGGAAGGTGATTTCATTACTAGTCATAGACTAGATTTATTTTGAGAAGGAAGAATATTGAAGTGTGTGTGCCTGATCTCATGCATACTTTGATCACTCTAATGTTTTGAGAGGGGGGAAAACTTTCATATTGCTTTATTATAATTCTTCTGATAGTATAAGTCCAAGTCTGAAGAAGAAGATCTTATTATTAGATAAAGATACATACTAAACTACAATGAATATATTTTTAACACTGAGGATAAATAAGAGATTATTAAAGAATTACAGTTATTTTATAGACATTTACCTAGTATTTTCATCGTTCTATAAAGATTCAAGGTTGTATTATGCCCTTATATTATACCATCTTAAACATCCTTGCAAGAGGAAAGTAAGTACACTACTCTCTCTTGTAATAACATGAAAATTAAAGTGATAATTTAGTTCTCAGAACTAAAACAAATCCAAGAAATAAGTAGGTACCAACGTTGGACTTAACCTAATACAACTTCTATACACATTGAATTTTCATTTCTCAGTTTTACATGGTTGAGTGAAAGTTTTAAAAAAGAGTTTATTAAGACATTAAAAATTCATATAGATTTATTAGAAGAAGAAATTATAAAAATGGAACCACTGATTCACCCCTTATTATTGGTATATAAACTAACATGGGCACTTAAAATGGAATCAGATATGATCATTTTAACAGTAAGATCCTACCTTATTAAAGGATAATTATAAAGAATATTAATCCTATCAACAATTGAGGTGTTATGATCTTTTATTGAAAGAAATTTCATGGTTAAAAAAATAGAATACTTCTATATATTTTATTATAAATATTTAATTTAAATGTTTATATGATAGATGGATTTACAAACCATGGAAGTGATTCTACAATGAAATTTTGAAAAAAGAGGAACTTGTAGGTAGCTAAAAAATCCAATAATGAAATTCCATCAACACCATATTATAAACTATACAGAAAGGTAATGAGAATTAAGATAATATAATTAATGTGGGAAAAGTTTGAGAACATGTATAAGGGAAATGATAAAATTAATAAATATAAATTGAAAATTCATAGATAAAAGTTTGAAGAAATTAGAATGGATGAAAATGATACAATTGATGATTACTTCACCAAAGATAATTAGATAGTCAACCACATTATGGGATTTCGTAAAACCCTATAAGATTAAATTTTTATTAATAATATAATGATATATTTTCCATATAAGTTTGATCTAAATATTTCATCTTTGAAATAAAGGAGGAACTATATTTAAATGAGTTACAAAAAAATATACCCAATTATGATATGAGAGGGGATCTAATGTTAAAGAAGATATATTATAAGGAAACAAAATTAAAATCCCTAAATAAGATCCAGTTCAATGAGGAATAAGTTGAGTCCTATAGTGAATCATAATATATTAATGAAATTAGTGAATATCATAAAAAGTTAATTGATATTATCTCTAAAGATCTAAAAAAAGGAAAGGGTAAATAAAAAAGGAAAATTTAAACTTAAGTGATTTAAGTGTAGTTCTATCAGATAATTTGCAACTAATTTTCTAAGAAATAATAATGTGGTTTTTGAAGATAAATAAGAAGGTGAGAGGACTATAAAAGGAAATGAGTATGAATTTTATAGGAATCAAAGAATCATGGGGAGAATAAAGAGAAATATCAAATAAGTAAAGTAAGAAGTATATTTGGAAAGGAATAATATGACTACTCCACTTAAAGTATTCAATCTAAATAATAAAATTGTGGAAAATTCTAATAAATTCATGGATCATGTTGAAAAATTAAAGAAATATCAGGTATTGGAAAATAAGGACAATAAACCTATACTGAACACATGCTAAAAGCTGAGTGTGAAGTGTGCCTTTATGGAAACACATAAAAAAGGGAAATAAAATGAATCAAGAAATAGGTTATAAATATTAAGAGATATAATTATGAATTCCATATCAAATAAAAAGATCATTTTTATGAAATTAAACTAATGAATGTTAAATTTGTTGAGAAAGATAAAATACTAAAATAATCTGAGAATAAAATTGTTATAAAATAAGAAGATAGAAAAATAGTAGAGAAAATGTGTCTTATATATCAAAATTCTCTTGAAAAGAAGATAAAATACTGTGATCGGTATGTTGAAATAAATACAGAGTCATCATAAATAAGTTATAAAAGTTAAAGATAACCTCAGGTAAAAATTACACATGTGAGACAAAAAAATGTTAATATCATTTCAATTAATAGTACAAGTTATAACGGATAATATAAGAAATATTAGGTTGTGTAAAACTCTAAAAAAATAATATATATAATAAATTTAAAATTATCTTTAGAAGGGACGACTCCCCAAAACTAAAATAGATGGTGGTAATAAATGAAATAATATAACAAGATGAAATTCACACTTAGAATTAAAAATTTCATAAAAGAATAATATTTAATGGATATTATTGGGGTTGTGGAGTATTTGGGAATAATAATTATGTTTTATGGTATAATATTTTAGTCCATGGATTCATATAGTTAAATAATCGATAGGGAGATATCTAGTGAATCAAATAATCAAGTATAAAAAGAAAAAGTTAGTGAGAAGAAATTAAACATATCCATCTAATAAAAATAGGTTTTATTGCCTAGAGGATATTCATATAAGGTGTGTACAATAAGGTTACTTTATTGAGTAATTAATTACTATTATTATATGGAAAGATCAATAAGGGTTTTATGTAAACAATTCTTAGGGAGGTAACAAGATAGAAAAGTCCCTTGTTGTTGAAGGGGAATATAAATCCAATAAGGGGAGTAGGTCATGGATCCTTAATATTGGTTTCTCATCAAATATTACCAGTGAAACCAAGATCTTTAAGTGAATTAAATAAAATTATTTTGGTGTTGTTACCTTTTAGACTAAGATATCACTAAAGATAAAGGTAACTAGAATAGTTGTAATTGAAGTCTAAAATATAATGTCAAAAGAATCTCTCTTTGTTAATGGGATTAAACACAACTTTTTGAGTACAATTCAACTATATAATGAATTCAATGAAGTTATTTTTAGAAGATTCACTTTACTTATCAAGAGGATAAAATATTAAAAACTAATCAAAAATGGTGAAGAAACTAGCTATTATATTTTCAAAATTATAAAATTAATCAAATATTTCTATTTGATCACTAAAGATAAAAAAGTTATGGCATAGTCGATCGAACCAACTCCATAAAAAAAATTTATGTAATATTTCTAAGGGATATGTGGTAAGATATATACCTCATCTCAATAGAAAAAGAGACATGATCTATTAAATCTACTAAAAGGGTAATATGAAACAAGGAATTCACAAAAGTGTCAAAATCTATTCAACCATGCCACTTGTGTTGAGACTTTATGATCTATAAGGGACTATAAAGAAAAAGTATACTCAAAATGATATTTACTTCATCACATTCATTGACTATTTTATTCGAATAAATAATGTGATCTTTATTATGAAATAAATTAAAGTGATTTTATGTGTTTAATGTTTTTTTGAGAAGTGTTGAGATATAAATAAGGATTTATATCGATAAGCTCATATTTTATAATGGTAAAGAGTTTAAATTTTTTTTAATCTTAACTTGAAAAACATAAAATAAAACATTAGTATAGTACTCCTTATAAACACAAAAAAAGTGGAGTAATAGAGAGAAATAATAAAATG
Organism: Viscum album; assembly: GCA_963277665.1. Classification (NCBI taxonomy): domain Eukaryota; kingdom Viridiplantae; phylum Streptophyta; class Magnoliopsida; order Santalales; family Viscaceae; genus Viscum; species Viscum album. Next base: position 1,519,806,366 of record OY728131.1, on the reverse strand, counting down.
TTGTCTAAGATAGGGATAACCATACAAGAATAATATATTATCTTAACTTTTTAGAAGAGATAGGATGCATTCACAAATATTTATATTCAGAACGAGTTTCTACTTAGAACAAAGTCAAATATAACCTCTAATGAGAATTGGTATAATAATAAGAAAAATATAAACTATGTTAAGGTGTTTTTTATTCCTTTTTAAATTGAAAATTAAGATATGAAATATGATAAAGTTTATTTATAAGGCTAAGAAAGGTATTTTTTAGGATACATATCAAATGGAAAAGGAAGCGGGTGTTAGAACAAGAGGATTCATAAAATGGGAGACTATTATGAGGTTACAATAATTGGGAATAAACATAATATTAATACTCTAAATGAAGTATATTTTTAGTAATTTTATGATGAAAATCATGTGGTTCCTGATAAATTCAGTTAAGAAAAATCTAAAAATTAGCCACATGTTACTCGTATTGATTTTGATAAGACTACTGACGAAGAGAATGTTTCTTGTAATAGAAAATAGAATTTTCAATGGTTGAAGGAGTATATAGAGACAAAGAATATAATGGGACATCATAATGCTCTAGATCAACCATGGTGTAGATTTATATTTTATAATTAAGTCACCCTTATCTCAAATATTAAGCCACATACAGTTGTTGAGGCTGTTAATAATGAAGAATGGATTGTTTTTATGATAGAGGAACTTGACTAAATTGTGAATAATTCCACATAGGATATTTTCATTAGGCTAAAATATAAAACATTAATTGAGATCAAGTGGGTATTAAAGAATAAATTGATTGATACATGATAAGTCATAAGGAATAAAGCCAAAAATATTTATAAATGAAATTCAGAAGTGAAAGGAGTTTACTTTGAAATTTTCCCCCAGTTGAAAAATTAGAATCTATAAGGTAATTCTTGTGTATTTCATCTCATAGGTAGTATAAAATATACAAAATAGATGTGAAATATTACTTATTAAGTGGTGATCTATAATAAGAATACAATATTGATTTGACTGAATGAGTTTCTCTTGATAATTATGGAATAATGGTTTGCAAGATGAAAAAGGACCTCTATGGGATAAAACAAGACACTTAAGAATGTTAATCAAATATGGATAGATTCTTGAGAAGTATGAAGTTTAAAAAGGGAAAACCGAAAAAAACCTATACATAAAATAAATAGAGATAAGTAATCTATTTATAATTGTATATGTTAATGAATTTATTTTTATAAGTGACCAAGAGAGTTCTTGTAAAGAGTTTTCTAAACAAATGAATTATCATTTTGATATGTCCATTCCATGATAAATATGGTACTTTCTAGGATTTCAAGTTATGTAAGAGGAAGAATTTATTTTTCTATCATAATAGAAGTATGGAAGGGAATTATTGAAGAAATTTAGTATGGAAGACACCAAAATAATATCCACATTGATACAGGTTAGAATAAAGATAACCAAGTATTATAGAGAAGAAAGTGTGAATCAAAGAATGTTTATATGGTTTATTGTAAGTTTTATTTATCTCATCACATCCATACTGGCTATTATCTATACTGTGAGCCTATGTGTAATGTATTAAAGTGATCATAAGGAATAAAATTTAATATATTCCAAGAGAGTTCTCAAATATATTAAATATATTTTATAATATGAGTAGATCTATAAAATTTGTGATCAACTAAGTATATCTGGTTATACTAAAGCTGACCATAAAGGTGATTTTGATGTTTAAAAATCAACTTTTTGTGGAATTTTTATTTTAAGATGAAGCAGTGTTTTTTGGAAATGTAAGTAATAAAACTTAGTTACATTAATCACCATATAAGATGAATATGTAACTACTACAAGTGATTTTACCTAGAATATATGGATGAATTAACACCATGATGACTTGAGGGAAAATATTGAAAAACCTATCATAATTTCAAATGATAATCAAAGTGCTATTGATATTTATAAAAATCCAGTGCAACACTCTAGATCTAAGAACACTGATATCAATTTTTTACTTTATCAAATAGAAGGTCGTAAATAGTGATGTAAATCTAGATTTTATTTTTTATTGAGAAAATTTGGATGATATCTTCACCAAGGGAATACCCAAGGATATATTTGAGATGTTTTGAATGAGCATGAAGGTTCATCCCTTACATCACACTTGAGGGACCATGTGAAAAAACCCCACTATTATTTTGGATTATTCTAGCAAAGGGAGTGAAGAAGGAAATATCATTATGCCTATTCTATTATAAATATATATTTTTTATTTTGGTAAGTGGGTATAAAATTATTATATGAGAACTTGTATTGAGGGGTTGAATCTAGATCACTTGTCCAGGTTATGTTTTTCATATAGGGATGAATTTATCGGAAACAAACACTTTACCCAGTGGTGTGGCGTTATGATTTTTCTTTTTGAGAAGGTTTGTAATTTTTTTTTCATATATGTGAGTTGTTATGGTTTAAAAAAATCCAAATGAAGAGATTGGAAAACTACAATTGAATTTCTAAAGGTTTTATTTTTTGTCTATAATTCATGAGAATCAAAGGAAACTGTTGTGGATATGTTCATTTGGCATTAAAATGTTTTTGAGATCATTTGAGTCTAGTGGAAATATTTAATAAAGGTCACTAGGTACATCTTTATTAATTATAATGTTATATATTTAGGGGAAAAATTATCTAAATATTAATTTTGAAGGTTATTTTTCCACTTCATAAGTGACATTTTTTACTTTTTAATAAAAATTTAGAAAAGGAATGGAATGTTTATAAGAGTTATTATGTGACTCAAAATGGGAATTTATAATAGTTTTGGGATCTTCTAAAGAGTCACTACTAGACATCAAAATAGTTATTATATGAGTTTTAAAGAGTAAATTATATTTCAAAAGAGTTGTAAAAGAAATCATAATAGTCCTAACCAAATTCAAAAGAGTAAATTACGAGTTCTTAAGATTAATTTAGAATATTGATTAGAAAATTAAAAAATGAATGGGAAGTTCATAAGATTAATTTGGGACTCTTTAAGAGGATTTAGTATTACAAAGTTGACACAATCTGGATTTTTATCATTGAAATAGACCTATAAAAAGATCTTTGTATGGTTCGTGTATGACTTTATAAGGTTCATTTACTTTTCAAGTTATCTGAGAAGATTAGTTTAAATATTAAATCATATGATCATTTACATGACTTTAAATATTAAAATATCACATTATTTATGATAAAAACTATGATTCTATATAATATTTGTGGAAGTTTGAATGAATATTAAATGATAAGATTATAGTGTGATATTTATGATAATTTCAAATTCAAATATTTGAAATTATTTTTCACAATCAAAACTAATATTTTTCTGGAATATATTGAATAGAAAATATCAAGTAGTCAAGAATATAGGGAAATTTACATAATTAAATATGGAAACATTATTCATAAAATTATATTAATATAAAATATGAAAATAAAAAATCAAAAATATGATTGAGAATTGAGAATATGAGTGTCGATACATTTCTAAATCGAAGAGAGAAACAAGATAAGATAAAAAAGTTCCTAATACTAAATCTAAAAAACGTGTCAAGGAAATTTGTTGCATTATTGAGAATCTATTAGATTACTTTTGATATGGAAAAGGATTGAGATGTGTGTGAATGCTATTATGCATACTCCAATCATTATGAAGGTTTGAGAAGGGATGCTGACTTACTTAGTACTCTCTTGAAATTATTGTTGTAGTAAAAGACCAATTCCAAGGAAGAATATCTTATTCATTGATTTATAGAAATCTTGAACTGAATTAATGATCATTTTCACACTGAGGAGGAAGAAGAGATAATTGAAAACTATAGTTCTAGTATAAACAACACCCCATTGTTGTTGAATCTATACAAACATTAAACCATATATTATTCCAAAATCATGTACTATATTATACATCATTTGTAAGATTCAAGGAATAACACTTCAGTATTCTATAATGACTTGAAAATTATAGTGATAATCTAGGTCTTGGAAATCAACCCAGATCTTGTAAGGAGTGGGTTACCGCATTGGGACAAACCATATAAAACTCATGTGTGTATTTCATTTTCATTTATCAGTTATATAAATATGGGGGATATTTTCAAATAAAATTGGATCATGACCTTAAAAACATACAAATATTTATTAGGAGAACAAATTATAACAAAGTACCATTGATTTATCCCACTCTTGTCAATTGTATATAAACTGACATGAGAACTTCACATCCAATATTTTTTTTACTTGAATAATGATTATTAAATCCTAGAATAAGTTAATGGATTCAATACTTATCTGTTATTACATTTATATAATTTTTAAAATTACTATTATATCCTTTTCATTACTTGTATGGTTAGAATTAACATAAAAAATACAATATACTAGATCAAATAAACTAGAATAGAAAAGGGGGTATTTACATATAATTTACTTAATTCCATGTTGTTTATCATGTGTTGATACTTCATGTTTGATATTATTTCTATGAAAACCTTATTTTATGTTGATGAAATTTTCAAATCACCCATATAATGGGTTAATCAATTATATATCACCAGAAAAAGGAGACAATGGAAATTTGGAATTATTGATGTTATTTTATATATATAAAATGTTTAGTGGATATGGGAGGATTCCTAAAATATTTTTTTTGGAATGGTTTACTGTTGTGTCTTTTGTCGTTTACTATTGAAAATATTGTTGATTTATGTGTAATTCTACAATAAATGTGACTATTATCATTGATATTTTTATTTCACTTTTATAATTAGATAAATAAAATAAAAATGGTTATGAATTAGTTGTCTAGAACTTTGGAATTATATTGTGGATATTTGAACATGAAATTGTGATTTAATATGAAATAATGATTATGGAGAATTTCTTTTATGTTAATTTATACCATGTTAACTCTTATTTTCTATTGTATGTGTGGTCTTCCTTTTTGAATTTAAAAAGGTGTGTTGGTTTTTTATTATGGTTGACTTGTAGGATGTGATGTGGTTTAGTTATGGTAGTGGTGGTTGGGAGCTGTGTGTTTATAATGGTGGTGGAATAGTTGGTTGTGTTGAATGGAAAATATTTTGGCACAATTATGGTGGTTATTAGCGTGTGTTTTTTGATGGTTCATTCGATTATGGGTTTGGTAGATATGGGGATGTGTTGTAAATTCTTAATGTCATGGAGCATGGTTGGAAAATATAAAATCAGTACTGATATAATGGGTTGGAATTAATATATAATGAGATTAAAAATAAAAATAATAATGAATAAAATTTTTTATTTAATAAAATTTGAAGGCTATGTAAAATTTTAGGAATATGAATAATGAATGGTTAAAGCAGGATGTGGTTTAATGAATAGTTTTATATTAAATATGATAAATGAATGTCTTAATGAATGTAATGATTTTGGTCAATGATAAATTTATAATCCAATTAATGATGTTATGAAATGAGAAATTAAAAACATTTTTATGATTGTTCTGTGTAGATATATGTAGATAGTTGTGTTATAATTATGGGAGAGGTCATCGGTTGAATATGGTGACAATGAGGTGTTTCTTACAGGATATTGTGCTATTGATTTTGAATATAAACCCTTAGGATGGGAATGTGCGTGACTAATATGTGAATTAAACTCTCTTATTATTTTTCACACACCACCATAAGAGTTGGGTATCATGATTGGTAATCACATTAGGGCATGAATTTAAGATATTTTCCCTAATATCTAGGTTTGTATAGGTAATGATTGGTTAATTACCCCCTCTTTCCCAATACCCCTTCCTGGTGTAGAACCGGCTGTGATGGATCATTGTAGGTATATGCATATGAGTTTTAATGGATTAATGATTTTATTATGTAATATATGTGGTGACTTGGTTATGTGGTTGTGATAGTGCTACATGGTGGGGATGTTCATGGTAGGATGGGGAACGGGGCTAATGAACTACATGTTCACATTACTCTACCATGATAAGGTTGTTATGTGTGGTTGTAGTGTATTATTTAATGATCATGCAGTTATATTTTTGAATATTATAAATGGATATGATTATAAGGATGATGATGTGGCTCTGGTATGTGGTATATGATTATGATATTGGATATGATGTGCAATGGGATGGTTGTGAAATGGAAGGAAGCATAAGTATGTATGTAATTTGAGAATGTGAGTGAAAAACTAGTGGGGAAGTGGTATTGGGGTACCTTCTTGACATATATTATTTTGATATTAAGAAACTATACTTGGATATGATATTGGGTGAGTGGGTCTTGATGAGATCGTGTGACAGTTGACTTGATATAGGTGTATGTTTGGTCTTATATTTATTCACTAAGGAATTAATATTATTCTTCCACATTTTCATCGGAGTTTTTGAGGAGGATACTACTCAGTATACTTTTATTCTCACACCAATACATATAAATTTGTTTTATATATTTCTTTTAGGGAGTTAGTGGTTGAGCTGAACTATGTTAGCTTAAGGATTAGAGTTGTTATTAGAGTCGTTGTCATAGTAGTTTCTTTTGGTATTTCATTTTGAGTTTCTTTTATGCATGAAATTACATTAATTTATGGGAAACTTGTCTATTATATTTGAAATGGAGTTTATTTCAGGTTTGTCTTATATTTCTAGGATTATGAGGGTAATTCCTCACATGTGTTTATGATTATAACCTTGGTGCTAGTTTCTAACCCATGGACTATTAGAGGTGGGATTTGTATATGAATATCATATTGCCTTTTGGATATAGAGGGATTAATAGTGGGGTGGGTCATGAAAAAAAAGAAACTATGTAAGGGGTTAAACACATCCTTTGAGAGGGATAACCTTAATAGTGTTATCCATATGGCTGGTAAAGGCATGATTGACCTGATTATGACTCGACACTGATGGAGTGATGCTCCTATGAGGAGAAAGGGGAATCTATAAAGATATTATGGAATCTCATGGTGACTGTAAAGTGGATTTTCTTTTCATTATGGATATATTTTAGGGGAATTTTATGAAGCATAGCAGTAATTGGACAGTTGGGGTTCCCCTGACAGTTCAATTCATAGAGGAGGTCATGGTTCCCAAAGTTAAGGGACCCAAAACCAAAAATAATAACTCCCATAAGAGATTCAGTTGATGGGAGTTTAAATGTGAGGATTTGGCCAACTTCACACCATCAATTAGTCTACTACCATGCACGGAATGGATCTATCTATAGTATGAGGTATGATTCTTATAGCATCAAATCTAGCTTCTATATTATTTGATATGGGTTCATCAAACTCATTAATATCTTCTCAACTATTCAGTGATCTATTTCTTTTTATTGAGTACATATATAAGGTGTTTTATATTGATACACCATTAGGGGAGTGGTTAAAGGGTATATGAAGATGTAAAAAGTGCACTGTAGTGATCAATGTATGTAGTATTTTTTGGGGAATCTTTTTATTAGTGATTTATAGTTTCAATGTGATCACTAGGATAGATTGGATAACGAATTATCAAATACACATTGATTTTTATCATCTTTGGATTTCTTTCACATTTATAAATGGTGATTTTTATACCTATGTGTAAAGGTCTAATATTTTCAAACATAAATATTACATCTTTTTAGATGAATATTCAATACATTTAACAGAAATATTCCCAAGGACTGTAAAGGTTTAGAAGCCTTGGATACTAGACACATAATCTTTTTATCTCATGATATATCTTTAGCATATCACTCAATGATATTTCCATTAATCACTCTTTATAGACAACCCTTCTTAAAACATTTCTTCATAACCTCAGAAAGGAAAAATAAGAATGGGTGAGCTCAGATAATCACTAAGGGTAAACATGGGATATATCAATCAATGATCACATGAAATCATGTGATAAGCATAAGGATATGAGATCATGATCATAACTTACAAAGTTCATACCCAATCTATCAGAGATCATAAACATTAGTCATGGAATAATGTTTTATCATTTCAAAATACATGAATCATAAGAGTAAGAAAACATCATAAATCAATCATGAACAATAAGATCATGTCATAAAAGTATGGAACCATCATAAGTAAATAAACTATTTCAAATGTTAAGGTTAACTACTGAGACCATAAAATCATAATAGATATGGCATTAACACTTGTTTCCTATATTGGATCAAGCACATTGACTACTTTCCCATAATAGATCAAGCACATCAACTTGTTTCCCATAATCACCTTGTGAGATTTAATACTTTACCCAACTAACTATAGGGATATATAATACCAAGACTTTCTATAACATAATAAAAACCATACATATTTGTTCCACTATATCATAATAACATTCTTCATATAATCACATCACAACCGATGAAGATAAAATGAATTTCATTATAATTTAATCAATTAAACAGAGCATAAACCATAAAGATAAATGGGTTCTATACACATATCATAATAATTATCATAAAAAATTTAAATAAAGAATGAGGATGGTATCATTGCACCATATACCTATTGAAACATAATTAACATCATATGTTGTTTTAACAAATAAAAATTTATTTAAAAGAATCATTGGAATATTTCCTGAGAAAAATTATTTTTTACTCTGAAATAAATATTTAAAATATAAAAATTTCCATATTTTAAGGAAAAAATTATCTTTGAAAATAACATTGAGACGTTTTTTAGGAAGCTTCAAATCATTGAGTGGTAATGAAGATAGAAAATTCCATTAATTCTATATATGTTACTAGAAAGCATTCTGTTTAAAATTTTATAAAAAGTTTAAAAGTACATGTTTCAAAAAGTGAGATGATGATTCTTGTTAAACCATTTTTTAAAAATTAATGCATTGGTAAAAATTAATTTAAACAATAAATTGAGAATGGTAAAAACGTTCTTAAAAAAGTTTTTAGAAACCATGTACATGGAAGAGAATGTATTTTGGACTGAAGAGAGAAATGATATTAGTTTTCCTTAATAAAATTATTTTAGTATATTGAGTAATTAAAGGGATGAAAGTTAAATGAAAACATGTATTTTTAATAATTAACTATTTTATAATAAAATTAAGTATATTTATCATATAATGATCATATAATTTCTTCAACAAAAATTCAATAATAAAAAATCCTGATTAAAAATAGGGTTGAAACATAAATCCCTTACTTCTTTGGTAACATTTTCATCATAATACCCATGAAAGAAATAACAGTAGATATATTTTTAAATCCCCATAAATTTTATAATAATAATTATAAAATATATTCGTGGGTAGTATATACACCACATAAAAGAAACAAGTTGTGAATATGACATGTGTCTCATAAAAATAATAGTGAGATGAAAATCCATTACCTTAGGCGTGACTTTCTTCATACACATTCAAAACACCTTTATAATAAATATATATTTATTATAAATCTATTAAATAAAAATAATTGTATATATAATACAATAAATTATTTACTTATAACCTTTTATCACCCATTTATTAACAATACTCTATTAAAATCATTATTCAGTGAGATATTTGCTTCATTTTCATGTATGTTTTGGTTGTGTAGTTTTGGAACTTGAAACTTTATCATGTTTAAATAATATATATAATTTTAATAATGATATAAATATCATATATATATATATATATTATATACATATTTATATCCATACATAAAATTTGATATAGAAAATTGAATTACACTATTTATGGAGATGACAGACTGTACGTACGCATGAACACTGTTTTCATTTTTCGATCGATGGAATGAAAGATAAATATATATTAATTAAACTTTATAGAATAATTATTATATCATATATATAATATATATTAATTAAATATATCCTAATAACCATCCAAATAAAATAGAAATGAAAAAAATTACATTGCTATGTGGAGGTGGTAGTCCACACATACGCTTGAGCGATGCTATCATTTTTCAATGTATTATATGGTAAGAAGGTATATGCGACATTATAATTAAATAGGTATAATTATTTCATAATTATAATATATAAACATTATACCCATCATAATAGACATCAACTAAATAGGGTGGTGGAAAATTAATTATATCGCTATGTAGAGATGATAAGCCATACGTATGCACGAGCGATACTTTCACTTCCCATTTGATGGAAAAGTTGGTTCATAAAGTTGGTTTCAAAATCATAATAAAATTTTCATATATATAAGATACATAAGTAATTATATTTTGATAAATACCATATATTTATATGAGGTAAAGAATATGTAAAAAGAAAGCGTTCAGTTAAGACTATTACCTCTTCTTTAAAAGAACTCATTTAGATCTCCTATTAAGGATCCAAGGGTTGATATTTTGAAAAAAAAGATCTATAACGTGTCTAATGAAGTTTATAAGGTATTTGTGAAGGGTATGGTTGATATATAAGGCGAAATTTGGTTTGAATAAAATATATTATGGCCTCCATTTTATAATTGATGGGAGGGGAACTCTTCATATTTCTTAAAAGATTAAAATATATGAAAGTCATTTTATAGAAACAGGCTTCCAAATTTATTTATATTCAAAGATAATGTTATATGGGGTTGAAATACCATAAAAACTAAAACTTTTAAAGGTTTAATTGGAGTTTTAAACCTTATATTTTTGTTTAACCTCTTAGTTAACTTTTTTTGACCTTAATCACAGTAATGTCTTTTTCACTCTTAAAGGGTCATAAATTTACATATAAGTTGATAATTGGATTATAAATTTAAAATATATGAAATTTTATACCGCATATTACCAAGTTTTTCCTCTTTTACTCTTTTTATTATTCATAAATAATTTAATGAAATATTATTTTTACAAAATATCATTAATGTCAATTTCAACACTATTTATTTAATTTGACATAAAATACATAAAGAAAAAGTTTGAATTTTAATATAATACTTAAGAAAAAAAATATGTAATAAAAATATATAAATTCAAATAACATTATAAATCATTAAAATTTAATTTTAATATTTTTAAAATTATTTATTTTTTTTCTTTATTAATTAATTAAATACTACATCGATGTTGCATTGGAATTTAAGGTAATTATATAATTGCTAAAAATTATAAATAAAATTACAACACAAGAATAATTTCATTATGATAAAAATAGAAATTTATATTCATTTATAACATTCATTTTTCTCTATGTGGTCACATAATAGATAATTAAAAGTAAGAGAGTTACATTTTGTATTTTTCATTGTTTTAAATATTATAATGGCCATTTTGATGAAAAAGTGTCCATTAAACAAATAAATTTAGATATAAAGGTTATAAATGAAGAATTTAATTCATATAATAATAATTAGGATGAAAATATATGGTCTTATCACTTAGTTTTAACCTAGATTAACTTAATTTACCCTTATTGAGGTGAAAAATTTTACCATAGTTATTATTCATAATGCCTTAAAATAATATGGACTTATTTACCAATTTTAGAACCCCTGATTAAAAATATGAAATAAAATTTGCAAGATTCAATTTCAATAAGTTAAAGAAATTAATTTTAAAATAATTTCCCAAAACATAATGAAAGCCACTTATAAGGAAATTAAATTTCTAAGAATAAAAATATATTTATTCTTATATCATACATAGTAAAAATATTAGATGAATGTTAAAAAAATTTATTATATATACAATTTATAAATTTCATTAACATAATTCAAAAATATTTATTAATTTTATTTATTATTCTAATAATACATTGCATGCATAGAAAAACTGATTTTCAAAAAATGCCTTTTTTCAAGTATAAAAATATTTGTAAACAAAATTCAAACATAAAATTGATTCTAATGAAATCAATTTTATTATTAAAATAAAATAGAACTAATTTTAATTTTAAAAAATCATATAACAAAATGTAACTTTTTATATTATTGAAACAAAAATATAATTTTCAATAAAAATATGTGTTTTAACTATTCACTGGAAAATCAATCTTTTCAGAAAAATCCTAAAAATTCAACATAAGATAATTTTGTTATGATAATTTTAAAAATTTAGTTAGTTTTATAAAATAAATTTTTTAATGGTTTCAAAATTCAAAATATAATATTTCTTATAAGAAAATAAAAATCATTTTTAAGGAAATGTATTTTTTTAAGAATAATATAACTATGTTTAAAAATTGAATTATTATTTAAAAAAAATTAATTAATAAATTTTTATTGAGTAGGACCTTTATATATATATATATATTCATTTGTCTAATCCACTTTATACCATCCAATTTAATGGGTTTTTTGATAATTATATTCAAATAATAATATTTCGTTGTTCATTTAAGCTTAGTGTCACCTTCCTTGTATGATATCAAAAATTTTATTATTTTAAAATATAAAGGAGTTACATTATTGTATGCTATCAAACATAGAATAATTTTACGATATTAGGGATTTAAATTATACCTCCTAAATAAATTTTTCCCGAACAATTTTTCTCAATCATCAATGGTTTTTAAAAATTCCATTGTCAAAACCCACAAAATATAAGGGGATAATAAAAAATCCCCTAAAAATGGGAAATGTGAAACAAAAAGGTTACCTAAAATAATAGATAATTTGGGTCTTATACAGGGAGAAAATTTGTGATAAGTTAAAATTATGTAAATCGAAGATAACATTAATTCCCAATGACTAATATAAAGTGATAGAGAACATGGTTAAGAGAAAGTTAACGACCATAAAGCCATAAATATTTAATAAGTGAATAGATCATTGATTCATTACAAAATGAAGGTAAAAGTATAATTCTTTTATTTCAAGATTATTTTCCAAAATTTGAGGAATTATTTTACTATGAAGATAGATAACTCAAGAAAATATTCCAATTTGATTTCTTTCCATGTTATAATAACAATTTCATCATTTGGTTGTGAATAAATTAATTTTTAATTCATCACTTACCCAAATAAAATAATAATCAAGATTAATTTTTCATGCATTAGGCACAAAAATTAACTTTTACTAAATGATAATATCATTAAAATAATAAAAATTCATTCACACTATCTCTATATTTTTACCAAAACCAAATTATTTACACAGGTTATCCAATATGTAAAAATCATAATTTAATAACTAAAACCTCATCAAAATGTCAACTTAAACCATTATATAAATACTTAACCTTAAAACCCTTCCAAAATATGTCTTTATAAAACTAAAATCCAATTTTTTTTACGATGGTTACCAAATTTCCAAAAACTACTTAACATTATTCAATCCAAATATTATAACGAATATTTTAGCATCACATACCAAATATGTAAATACCATGACCATATATTCTCATAAAAATGGGAATAACCTAAATTATAATACAAACTTAATGAAATAATTAATTATTTCAAAAATTAAATCTCTCTTCATTACTAAAAAAATAATATATTATTTAATATATTTTACATAAAAAAAATGATATAAACTCCATCAAAGATAACATAAACCACTTTTTCATTAAATCACTAATCAGTTCCAAAGTCATCAATAACATCCCATATAATTTATCATAATAAGATATCTATTTACCTTATTATTATCTCAACATCATGAATATATTAATGGTTATATTTCCCTTAATAATGTATTCAATAGAAACATCCCATTACCACTAAATCACTTTTCTCGATTATCAATACTGTTTAACACATTATTGCAAATCATTTAAGAAAAACCATTGAATAAAAATACTCATATATTTTTTGGAACTTATAACCATAATATAAATATAAATAAACACTTATACAACATTATTATAGAATTAAAATAAATAAATACTTCAATCATTCAACTTTAACAATAAACATAACATAGACCCCTCTTTGGTTTAGTAGTTACCTATCAGATTAGGGCTTTAAATCGAACAATAACCATGTTCATCGCACATAATATATTCAACTATAAATGGTTCCTTAGTAAGAACTTCATATCCCCCCATTGAAATATTTATTTTTCCTTGGAAATTAATTTCTCTATTCCCTTCTTCTCTATAGATAAAACATCTTATCATTCCTTTAAGACATTCCATAGGGTGATTATTCACACATTATCGATATATAGGAAACTGAATCTTCTTTCTTTTATGGTCTCCACCACCTGAACTCTCAACAACATATATCCTCATATTCTTTAGTGACTCTGAGAGATGGTTAAGATGTAATTATTTAATCATATATCATGATAACTGATTAGGAATAATTAAAATATCCATCACTCTAGTCATAATACCATTTGGTTTCTCATAAACATAATTCCCATCACGTTAAATGTTAACCCATATCCATGTTGTTACTACCATTGACTAAAATAAAAAATCATAGTGTGATCAATAATAATCAGAGTGGAAAATGACATAATCATGAAAAACCATTATCGATATGTCTAAATCATGATACCTTATTTTCAATCAATGACACATTGTGATTAACCTAGGTCATCCATAACCATCATATATTCAACCCCTTCATAATAGTTTATAAAGGAAATGTAAATTAACCCAAGAATATCCCCTAGAAGTGTCAAAATAGGTGTGTAGTAAGGGTATACTCACCATGCACCATAATGATAGATGAGATATAATCAAAAAAAATATTTTTTTGGATTTTTACCCCTAGATTCATATGTTCCAAAACCACATCCAAAGGGATGTATTTATAGAAAAATCTCATAATACTTTTCTTACCAAAATTTTTGGATGTATTAATATACTTGGAATTATACCTATGGTTTTCACCAAAGTTTTATAATCATAATTTCCAAATATTGACTAAACCTGACTGTAATATCAACTGTAAAGGTCCAAGATTTTTATATATACATATTACATCTTTATAGATTAATATTCGATACATTTCACAAACACATGACAAAGTATTTTAATAGATTAGTGTGTTTTGATACTAGATGAAAAATATTTCTATCTCATGAAAGATATAAAACATATCCCTCCATGATCTTACCATTAAGTAATATTTATAGAAAAACCCTACTTAAAACCATTATTCATAACCCAGGGAAAGGAAACATAAGAAAGGGAGAGCTCAGATTCTCAGTAAAGGTAAACAAGGGAGATATTAATTAATGATAATATGAAATAATAAGATAAATATAAGGGGATGAGATCATGAATATAACTTAAAAACATATTACATAATCTATCAAAGATCCTAAACACGAGTCATGGCATAAATCATTACCATTTCAAAAGACATGAAGAATAAGAGCTTGAAAAAAACAAAATCATAAATCAATCATGAACTCTATGTCCATGATATAAAAGTATGTAACCATAATAAGTAAAAAAAAATTCATATTTCATGTTCAACTACCAAGACCA
The DNA here is from genome assembly GCA_963277665.1 of Viscum album. NCBI lineage: Eukaryota > Viridiplantae > Streptophyta > Magnoliopsida > Santalales > Viscaceae > Viscum > Viscum album. Next base: position 1,519,790,953 of record OY728131.1, on the reverse strand, counting down.
TAAAATCATATTGGTTCAAGAATCAATGTCTATTTACTAGAGTGGATCAAGCACATTAACTTGTTTCCCATTATGGTTTAAGCATATCGACTTGTTTCCCATAATTATCTCATGAGATTTAATAATTTACCCAATTCATTGAAGGGATATATAAATATTTTCTCACCCATAACATAAATAAAACCATACATATGTGTACTAAAATATCACAATAATAGTCATCATATCTTCACATCATGAAAAGTGAAAATAAAATCAGTTTCATATCCATTTTATCAATTCAAGAAAGCATAACCAATGAAAATAAATGGGTTTCATAGACATATCTTCATAATAATCATAAACCATACATATAAAGAATAAAAATAGTATCATTGGATCATATAACTAGTAAAACATAATTAACATCAAAGTATGTTATCATAAATAAAAATTATTTAAAAATAATCATTATAATTTTTCTTGAAGAAATTACCCTTTTTATTTTGAAATCACTTATTTTGAATATATATATATATTTCCAAATATTAAGGAACAGAATATATTTTAAAATAAACTTGGAAAATATTAGAGTAATCTTCAAATCATTGAGCTATCATGACGGTGGGAAATTCTATTCAAGCTATATAAGTTAAAAGAAAGCATTCCTTTCACATTTTTTCGAAAATTCAAAAATTACCTCATTCCGAAAATGAAAAGAATAACCCTTTTAAACAATTTTTTTTTAAAATTCCAACATGGGTAAAAATGAATTTAAAAAAATTCTATAATATAAAAACTATTCTTGAAAACATTTTTAGAAAACTTAGACATTGAAGAGAATTGATTTTTGACCGAAGATATTAATGATGTTGGTTTTCATTTATCGAATTATTTGTTTATCTTTAGTATTTCAGGAGAATAAAATAAAATTAAAAATATTATATTTCAATAAATAAAAATATTATAAGAAAATTAAATATATTTATTATATATGGATCATATAATTTCCACAATGAAAATTCAAGCATAAACAATCCTGATTAAAAATAAGACTGAAACATAAATCCCTTACCACTTTGGTAAAATTTGTATCATAAGTAACATTAAAGAAATAAACTTATATGAATTTTTAAATACTAATAAATTTCTTAATAATAATCATAATATACATTCATGGGTAGTATGTACACCATATAAAATAAATAATTGGTTAAAATGGTATGCGTTTCATAGAAATAACAGTGAGAAGAAAATCCCTTACCTTAGGTCCAAATCCCTTCATACACATTAAAACCTACCATATAATAAATATATATTAACTATAAATATATTACATAATAATAATAATAATATATATCATACCCTATATTATTTACTTATAACCTTTTATCACCCATTTATTAATAATTCTTTATTGAAGTCATTGTTTTGGTTGATATCTGCTTCGTTTTTTAGGCATGTTTTGGTTTGGTAGTTTTTTTCCTTATAATGTAATCATACTTCCATAATATAAATAATTTTAATAATTATATAAATATCTTATATATTTATTATATAAATACTTAGATTCATCCATAAAAGTAGAGATATAAAAATGTAATACACCGTTCATGGAGATGGTGGGTTGTATGTACACATGAACACTGTTATCATTTTTTGATGAATAGAAAAAATAAAGGTAAATATTTATTCACTTTAAAAGAATTATTATTATATCATATATATAATATATAGTCATTAAATATATATTTACAAGCATCCAATTAAAATAGAATTGAAAAAATCACATCACTTCGTGGAGGTTGTAGTCCACACGTGCACATGAGAGACATTGTTGTTTTCTAATGGATTAAAAGGTAAGAAGGTTGATGTGTTGTTATAATCCATGTAGAATAATTATTTCATAATTATCATATATAAACATTAAAACCATCATAATAATCATCCATAAAATATGGTGGGGGAAAATTAATTATATCACTATGTAGAGATAGTAAACTGTACATACGTATAAATGATACTTTCACTTCCCATTTGATGAGAAAGAGGGTGAATAATTGTGATTTTATAATCATAATAACATCTAAGTGTATTTAATATACTGAAGTTATTATTTTATGATAAAAATTAGAGATTTATATGAGGTAAATAAGAAGTAAAAAGAAAGTGATCGGTTAAGGTGATTACCTCTTATTTGAAACAACTCCTTTAGACCCCTTCTTAAGGATCATAAAGATGATATTCTGAGAATAAAAACACCTCTAGAATATAGAAAATTAATTTTTTAAAGAATTTTTTCATGGTATGGTTGATATATAAGGCTCAATGTGGTGTTATAAAAAGAAAGGAGGGACACTCTTTTATAATTGAGGGGAGGGGCACTCTTGGGATTTCTTAAATGATTAAAATATAATAAAGAAATTTTATATATAAATTCTTAAAAAAGGAAAGGTATTAAAACATAAAGTTGGAAGATGTATCAATACTATCAACCACTAAAATATTGATAGGTTTAAGTGGTGTGTTAAATCTTATATTTTCGTTTAACCCCTTTGTTAACCTATTTTAACATTAACCATGGTAATATCTTTTTCACACTTAAAAGGTTATAATTTTACTTATAAGTTAATAATTAGACCATATATGGAAATATTATGATATTTTCAACAATATATTATAAAAATTTTTCTATTTAAATATCATTATGATTATTAAATAATTTAATAAAATAGTTTTTGATAAAATATCATTGATGTCAATTTTTAAACTATTCATTGAATTTGACTTAAAATACCTAAAAACAATGTTGGAATTATAATATCATACTTAGAAAATGTCATAATAATATATAAATTTTTTGGAACACTCGAAATCATTCAAATTATATTAATTTTAAAGTTTTTAAACTTATTTTTTTTATATTTATATTTATTGAAGGAATCTTACATCGGTGTTGTCTAAGAATTTTAGGTAATTATATAATTAATAAAAATTAGAAATAAATTTAAATCATGAGAAAATTTCATTATGGTAAAAATAAGAATTTATATTCCTTAATAACTAGATTTTGTACCTATGTGGATACATAATATATATTTAAAACTAAGAGAGTGGAATTTTGTTTTTTTATTTATTTTAAATATTATATAGATTATTTTCATGGAAAAGTGTCCATTAAAAAAATAATTTTCTATATTAAGGTGAGAATATTCAAATTTAATACATCCAATAATAATTTTGATGAAAATATGTGTCCTTATCACTTAGTTTTAACCAATATTAAGTCGATTAACCCTTTATCATGGTGATAAATTTTTCCATAGTTACTATTCATAATGCCTAAAATAAAATGAATATATTATAAAAATTAAGATCTATTAATTAAAAATATTTAATTCATTTTAAATGTTATATTTTTATAACTGTCATAAATTAACTTTAAAATAAGTGTGCAAAATACGATGAAAACTGCTTTTAGAAAAAGAAAGTTTTAATCATAAACCTAGATTTATTTCTATCTCTTGCATAGTAAATATATTTTATGAATATTAAATTTTTTATTGGATATATAATATTTACATTTCATTAAAATAAGTCACAAATAGTGATTAATTTAATTTATTACGATAAAAATACATTTCCAGAGTAATTTTTTTAGAAAAATGAACTTTTTTAGCATAAAAATATTTTTAAGCCAAATTCCAACATAAAATTGATTATACTGAATGTAATTAGATTATTAGAATATAAAATAACTTATTTAACTTTTAAACTATTTTAAAAAAATATAACTTTGTACTTTCTAGAAATAATAATATAGTTTATAATAAAAATCAGTATTTTTTACTATGCACTGGAAAATTGTTCCTTTCAGAAAAATCCGAAAAATTCACCCTTAGATACTTTTGATGTGATTATTTAAAATATTATTTAATTTTAATTTTTTTTAAATGTGTAAGAAATAAAAGAAATATTTTCACATAAATAATTTGAAAACATTGTTTTGAAGGAAATGTATTTTTTAATAATAATATAACTTTACATAAAAACTGAATTCTTATTTCCTATGAATTAATCAATAAATTTTTATTGAGTAGGAAATTTATATCTTTATTTATTAATAAGGTTGATCCTATTCATACCCACTAATTTAATAGCTAGGTTATAATTGTCATATTTAGATAATAATATTTCATTGTCCGTTTAAGTTTACTATTACATGTCTTATATTCCATTGAACATAGTCTTATTTTAAAATATTAGGGTGTTGAATTATTGTATGACATAAAACATTATCTTCTTTTAAAATCTTAGGGTGTTTCACTATGTCATTGAGTGATATTTATAGGAATTGTTTTTAGAAGCTGTCCATTAATAACTAGGATGATTATGACCCAGTTGGACAAATTTTTTTAGAGATAATAAGACACATTAGGTGGTATTTACTATTATCATTGAAAATTTTCAATAATTTTTACCCCATTAGTTCAAATGGTTTCCACCCAACATGATATTGAGTTCATGATCGAGCATGTGTCGGCAAAAAATCCCATATCCATTCAACCTCACGTGATGACTACCATAGATCTTTAAGAGTTAAAGGGTCGACCTAAGGATTTGGAGGTGAAGAGTTATATTCAATCAAGAACATACCATTTGGATGATCCTATATTGTTTTATAATAAGTTAGTAAAATCATTATATTTTTTTATCGATTACCAAAGACTAAACCAGGTGATGGTTAAGAACCAATATCCTATTCATCTTATCGATGACCAATTCAGTCAATTTTAAAGGGGATAGGTGGTTCTCTAAGAGTGATCTAATATTTGGATATCATTTCATAACCATTCCTCACAAGGATCCCCTCTTGATCTTGTAATCAATATGAGAGATTACCTCGAATCACTATTCAATTAAAAAATAGTTTAGAAACTAGCATTGAGTTTATAAAAGAAAAAATGGGTGATAATAACCTCATGAATATGAATATAATATAAAAAAATCACTAATCAAAAACATATCATCAAAATAAAATTGATATATCAAAATGATTAAAATTTCATACATTTAACAATAACTCAAAAATAAATACTAAAAGAAACTCCTAAGTGGTAGATCCAACCACATCTCTAAGACATAATCTAGTAATGTCCAACTCGATCATCAAATTTTCCTGAAAAACAAAAAAATATATTTATATAAATTTGTTTTCAAACATAAATAATTAATATTATTCTCCTAAAAACCAATCATGAAAATATGGAAGAATCATACTAAAACTTTAGTGAATAAACATAAAAACCAAAAACACCTACATAGATCATATATCACCCAAACACACAATGTCTCAATTACTTAATATCATATCCAAATATAACAACATAGTTTTAAAGGAATATATTAAAAACTAACCACATAAAAAATTCCCTACTTCTTTGTTTATCTAATTACCCAATAATATATGTTATTGGGATTTCATCTATTCTACAACCATGAAATCTCATAACACATCTCATATCACAAAAATATTCCACATAACACATCATAAATTCTTCACCACCACCACCACCACAACCACCACCATCATATATTCACCACCACAATTAATCCTACAACTTATCATCACAGCCTCAAACCACATATTCATCATGTATCCATCATAGTATGGTATCATTAATGTGAATAAAATAAACCTCATGGACCCATTTGACCATGCACTACCGCCACAATGTATCACATCTTATATCATATCATCAACACATCACATCATCAAATCATATCAAATCATCATAAATTTCTATCTTACCATTGGACATCACAACCCTTGAATCATAACCTCAGGACAGTACATCTAGTACTACACATAGAAGAGAGATTAGAGTAGAGGGATTAGTCATCCCAATACTTACTCACCAACCTATATGTTTAGGGAAAACACTTAGAACACAATATATTTGGGTGTTGGTAAAGTTATCTGACTCAGGTTAGGATGTGTATGATGTAAAAATTAAAATATATCATACATACATACATAAATATATATATCCTTACACAAACTGGGCCCAAAGGGTTTATATCACATATAAATTTCACACCCCTTACAAATATCACATGATTACTACCATTCTACAAAAATCACAGAAATATTTACTACATAAACTAGCCCCACTTTCACACACAAAAAACCACAAAATCTTTAAAAAAATTTCATTCAATAATATCACTTAACCTTTATATACATAACACTTTACTATCCACATCACATTAAGTTTACTATTAATTAATCATGTTTAAGAAAAATTAATTCATTTTCCATCTCTCATGTCAATATCAACTATTACCCATTCATAACAATTATCAACATTTCGTTAACCCCAATAACTTATTCAATTCCAGCTCATACCCATTATTGAATTCATTATTAGCAAACACATTCAATTATCTTTAGAAAACAATAATATAAACTCACATCAACCAAAAACCCATCAAATAAACCTCTACATATCCCATTCCAACATCCACCACAATATCCACAAAACACCACCTCTTTCATACAACTAGCCATACCATCACTACCAAAATAATACTCACTTATTTATATTTAAACCATGGAAAATAAACCACAAAACCCACAAAAAAATCCTCATAATCAACCAAAAAAACCGAAAAAATATACTAACATGGATACATAAATCACAAAACTATGAATAGTTCATACCAATAATATACAATAACCAATTCCTGCAATAAATCACTTCCATAATTCCATTTTTTTTAAAAATTCCATCATATTTATTTAACATGTCTTTCATGGTAAACAACACAATAATTTTAGTTTTTACACAATTAGTTCATCACTATATTTACACGATTAACCTTTTATGAAATTTGATTCCATCACTTAATTCAAAACAATTATACAAATATCACAGCAAAAAAAAAACTTCTATATCATCATCAAATAACCCTGAATAATTTTCAAAATCACACAATTATATAAGCACTTTTGAATCCCACTTCTACTTCAATTCCATTTAGCCTATTTAATTATCTTAATTATTTTAATCCTTATAATACACCCAAAGTAAAAAAAACACATAAATTCTATATTATATACTAAAATAAAAGAGTGTTGAAAAATACCATACTTTCACTAGTGATTCACAACCACTATGTAATAAAAAGGTGAGAAGGATGATTATAAAATGAAGTCAGATGTGGAAAGATTCCACAACCAATAACATAATTATTCCTATCAAACCACAACCAAATATCCCCCAAATAAAAATATCCCTACTACCACAAACTCCAAATAAGGGAACATAGGGGGAGAACCAATAATATGAGAGTAGAGAATCACTATTGATCATACTAAATTGATATCTCAAAGATAAGAATAATGAAAAAAGGTCTTATCAAAATCCTATAAGGATACACTATTGTTTACCTAAGTTTTGGGAAATAATAACGGAAATAAGAATAATTTAGATGAGAATTTTAATTTATATAGGTGATGGGAAATTTAAGGTGTTATGATGTGATAATTAATGGTCATGATTTTATGAGGATGAATAAAAACAATGCCAAAAAATTATGTTAGGGCCTCATATATCTCCCCCAATTAAACTCTATCAACCAAAAAATTCGATATTATAGAGAAGTATCACACCATAAAAATCCATTATGTGATGACACCTAAAAATGAAGAACCACAAAACTCAAACTCTAGGTCTCATGTTGTGATAAAGGTGTCCATGCTACAAAAAATAATCCTGAAATAATATGAAAAAATACTTAAAGTTTCTTCACACCATGACTAGACACACTACTTCATGACTATAATAAGATAAGGAAAATATGTGAGATTAAAATTTATACACATATGATTCTTTTTAATTTATAAGGTTTTACTGAGATGGACCAATAATTATATACATAAATATTACAAAATTTTATATGAATATTCAATACATAACATAATAATACATGCTGAAGGACCATAAAGGTTTAGATTCATTGGAAACTAGATACATAATTATATAATTTCATGAAATATCATTAACATATACCACAAAGTTCTTCTCACATAAAAACCTTATTATAAATTTCTTACTGAATAACATTCTCCATAACTTGTGAAAAAAATGAAAGAATAAAAAGGGTGATCTAAGGTGGTCACTAAGGGTAGAAATATGAGATATCAATTAATTATAATTTAAAATCATAATAAAAGAAAAATTTTATGATATAATGAACATAACATATGATATTCATACATAATAAGTCATAGATCATAAATCACAAGTTAGGTAATCGATATTTAGAATTTAAAAAGACATAACAAATAAGAGTGAGGAATAATTATTAATCATTTATGAACCATGAGAGTATAACATAAGAATAAGAACATATCATAGGAATTTTGGCACAATAAAAATCATTGAAAACAATTTAATTATTCAAGGCTCACTGCCAAGACTATCATCATCTAGTGGAAAAAGAACTATAACGGATTGGGTTTACTCCATATCCTCTTTTATATTATCTCATGGGATATCAACCATTACCCAATGCATTATAGGAACATATAATTCTAGGAACACCTGTAATATAATGAAAATCAAACATATGTGTGTCACAATATCATAAAAACATTCATCATTTCATCATAGTATAATTAACTTTTGGGAAAGAAATGTGCTTCATGTGACCATTCTTGAAACTTTATCATCATTATAGGCCATCCTAGGAAATAAATTGGATAATATCATAAGATAATATCCCCATTGATGCATAATAAATATCAAAGTACGTTCATATAGATGAAAATATATTTAAAAGGGAATTTAAACCTTTCTTAAAAAACATGAGAAAAATATCCTTTTCTTTTGATAACCTTTTAAATAAAAATTCCAAAAAAATTGATCAAATTATTTTATATGAAAATAAAAATTGAATATTTTAATTTAATATTAAAATAAAATAATTTTCATTATAATATGAAAAATCATTTATGCTATAAACATTAAAATAATGACTCATTTCAATTTTTTTTCTTCTAAAAATCCATAATAACCTATTTTGAAAACATTGTAAAATTAATTTTAATCCTTGGAAGAAAAATTAAAATATGGAAAAATGTGATTTTAAATAATCATTTTATCATAAAAAATAATATTCTTGAAAACATTTTAAATAAAATTGATATGGAGTAAAAATATTACTGACTAAAGAGGAAATAAGGTCAGCTTTTCTTAAAAATATTCTATTGATCATTTTAAGTAACATGGAGAGGTGAATTAAAGGAAAATATGATAAACAAATAAATAAATATATGATAATAAAATATATGGGTTTAAAGAGATAAATATAATATAATTACCCCAAAATATATTAAATCATAAACAATCCATAATAAAAATGAGATAGTTACATAACCCCTTACTTTAGGTACTGACTTTCTTCATACATGCTATTAAGTTCCTATTTACTAAATTTATATTTATTATAAATTAATAATAGGATCAAATTAATAATTATATTATAATATAACACTCCCTTATAATTTCTAATTACCTATTTATTAAAATTCATTTTTAAATTAAACATTTGGGTGTTAACTGTTTCATTTCCTATGCATGTTCTGGTTCAACGGTTCTGGTACTTATACCTTTTTCATGGTTTGATCACATCCAAAATATTAATAAAGTTATATATATATAATATATTAATGATAAACACTTTTATAACCATTTTTATATGGTGGGTATTAATAATGCACCACAAAAATTCATGAAGATGGTAGTCTATATGCATACAAGAGAAATGTTTTCATTTTCCAACGAATGGAAAGAAGGAAAAGTAAATAATAAAATATATTTAAAGAATAAAAATAATATCATAAATATCATAAATATTCATTAAATCCTTCCATATGACCATCCATGTATGTTGGGAATGAAAAATGAATAATACCATTTCACGGAGGTGGTAGTCCACATGTACACATGAACAATATTATCATTTATCATTGGAGGGAAAGGAGGTTGAAAATAGATGTAACATTAACATATTAAAATTTGTGTGTAGTAATGATACTAATTTAATAATTTCAATATGGTTATATATGATTTATCGGAGGTTAAAGAATAATTAAACTCAAAATATATTAGTAAAGACAATTACCTATTCTTTGAGAAACCCCTTTCAGCTTACACCTTAATCCTTCGAAGGATGGTATTTTTGGAAGTAAAAAATATACAGGTTTTGGGGATGTAATTTATATATATATTTAGTTTGTTATTGGATGATATAGATGGATAAAAATGTGTGAATAAGTGAATATAGGTGGTTCCCTTTTATTCGTGAGATGGGTGGAAATATTGTAAATACTTAAAATATTAAAATATGATAAAGTAATATACAAGTGAAAGTGGAACTAATTAATACTAAATTAGAAGATAACATAAGAGTAATTTTAGATCCACTTAACCAATCAAATTTATCCATGTTTTTAATATATTCTCTTTTTTACCTATAAGTTTACCACTGTTAATCCTTTTAATCCTTACTGTGGTGATAAACATTTACCATGGTTACTATTCATTATGACTAAAAATGAAATTGACCACATTAAAAAATTAAATCCTATTAGTTAAAAATATTATTTTTTTACAATATTCAATTTCTATAATTAGTATAAATTCATTTTAAAATTTGTATGCAAAATGCAACAAAAACAATTTATAGAAAAATTCATTTTTAAGCATAACATTGAATTTATTCTTATTCCTTAGATAGTAAAAACAAATAAATGAATATTAAAAATATTTAATTGAATATATTATCTACAAATTTAATTAAAATCATTCATCAATAGTGATTAATTTAATTTGTTAATATGAAAAGACATTTCTTGTATAAGAGTAATTTTTAGAAAAACAACTCTTTTTATATTCCAATGCATATACTTTAATTTATAACCAATTTATAATTAATTAATGAATTTTATATATTTTAATTTTTTTTTTCATATGTTTAATAATATTAATTATTTTTTAAGAAAAAAAATTAGGAAAAAACATCCTCATAAAAGAAATATTTTAAATTATTTCTTTAATATCAACAATATTTTCTAAGTGAATTAGAAATTATTTTTAAAAATTATATTTCATTTAAATATTTTATAATTTGTTTCATTTTATAATGTATAAAATATATTCATTTAAGTTTATTATTGTGTACTTAACATTATTTCAACCATATTTATTTATTAAATAAAAATATATTGTAAAATCTAAGGGTGTTACATTCTACCCCCTTATAATAATTTTCCCTTGATATTCTGTCATTTAAATAAAAATAAAGGAGGATAAATCCACCTCATCACATCCTTGAGTACCCATTCTTCTTTATTAAATATACGATTCCCCTAGAGATCCACAACCAGGTGATTGTTCTTGTTATATATCACTTTATCTCTATAATCAAATATTTCTATAAGTTTTTATTTAAAAGAAAAACCATTCTTTGGTAGTATGACCTCTGATTTTAGTCCATATGAATGATTAGGTATGAAATTTTTAAAAAGTGATACATGGAACACATCATGAACATAATAGAGGTTTATAGAAATATCCATTTGATAAGAAACAATCCCAATACAATCAATAATCTAATGGGGACCAATATATAAGGGGGTTAACTTTATATTATTTCTAGACACCATAACATTATTCTGAGGATATATTTGAAGGAATCACTTATCAATAACTTTGAACTATAGATCTCACTAGATATTTTTAGCATAAATTTTCAGTAGACTCTAAGCTACCCTAATTAGTTGATGAATGGATGCAACCTTCTCTGTCATTTCATCATCTAGCCCAGGTCCCAAAATCATTGATTCTTTAACTTCATCCCAACATGTTAAATTTATACCCAACTTTACATAGAGGGATTTATAAGGGCCCATATTAATTCTTGAGTGAAGGCTATTTTTCTAAGAAAAGTTGACTACAGGAAGGTGTTGACCCCAAACTCATTTCAAATCAACATATAAATCTCTTTCAATATCTTTTAGGGTTTGGATAATCCTCTCAGACCGACTATCTATCTAAGGATGATATGTAGTGATAAATCTCAATTATTTGTTCAATTATTTTTTAATAATTATACAAAAATGTGAGGTAATCCATAGATATTGATTACGTATAACTGAGAGTGGTAATCCATGAATCATTTCAACTTACTTAATGTATATCCTAGTGATATAATCAAGAGCAAATAATTCTATAATATAAATTAAATGTTATAACTTCATAAGGTGATTTATTATATCCAAAATAGCATTATGGGATTTATATTTTTTAGGGAGTCCCATGAAAAAGTAAATGGTGATGTTTTCCCATTTCTAATTAGGTATGGGTAATAGTTTTATATCCCCTTATACTTCTATCTCTCTTCCTTAACTTGATGTCATACCAAGCACTGAGATACACACTCCATGATTTTCCACTTGATGTTTCCCCATAATGAATTCTCTTTAAGATCTCTATAAACATTCATACTTCTAGGATGAATAGGGAATGATGAAATATGTGATTCATTGAATAAATCCATATTCAATTCTAGTATTTATAGGACACATACCTAGTTTTTTAATCTGATCATTCCATCATGGTCAAAACTGAACTTAGAAATAATTATTACCTTCCTTTGTAGATCAATTTCTTCCTTCAACACATGTTTAATCATCACATGAATAGATTATTAGAAACTCATCTAAGAAAGATATAATCTTCCTATTTTATTTATAATTTCAAGATCCATCCTCTAAAAATTCATAAGTATTGGATTTATTTCAATCCTCATCCTGGATAAGCTAGCACAGTCCTTATCACTCAAAGAAGCCACCATGTTCACCTTCCCAAGTAGGTAATGTATTGAGTAGTCATAATTTTTAATAAAATCCATCCATCTTATTTGGTATATATTAACATATTTATGTGGGAATATGTAATTAAATATTTTAGGATCAGTGTATATATCACTCCTTTCACCACATAGATAATTCCACAGTTTTTCAAATAAAAAATTACCATTGTCTTCTCCAAATCATGAATTAGCTAATTTTTGTCACAAAACTTCTTTGGTGAGAGAAATAATCTAATACCTTGTAATTATATATGAAAAAACATCCTATTAACTAATTTAATGCATCAATATATATTATAAATTATTCTCCATTATAGGGTTGTGTTATTATAGGTGAACTACCAAACTTCTTTTCAGTTCTGAGTAATTTTCTTCACATTATTTAATTTATAGTAACTTTGATCCCTTATATGTTAACTCAGTTACTGTAACACCCCAAGATTTTATGAAAAATATTCTTTTTAATTTCATGTCTTGTGTTGTACGCTACACCAAAAGGAGCTTGCACAACACGCATCCTTGACTTTCCTTGCATTACACGCAATCACGACCTTCCTCGATAGCGTGTGTAGTACGCAATACCGAGTTTCACTAAACAACGATATTCTATTAAAATATTATTAAAACTAGCCATTATGAATAGTAATAAACAATTTTTGAAATTTTGTAAATTTTATTTTTCAAAATGGGATTCATTTTTGGATTCGGAATATTAAAATTAGCTTAGGGTGAAATTTTGGTACTTTTCGGATAACTTTCATATTCTGATGAATAGTGAAAATTACTAAATTTTAATTAAAGAAAACTTTTTTAATAGAAATAATTAATAGTGATAAATTATTAATTTGAGTGGTTTTAAAGTATATTTAGAATATATTTTTACAATTTAATACAATGTTGGTCATTGGATGTAATTTCACATTTAAACCAGACATAAACAAGTGTCAATCTTTTGATAGTTATTATCTCTTAAAAACATGCTATTTGTTTTGACGACGGGAATTAATTTTTTAATTAGTTAATGTAACTGATATGTTTTGAATTTGGTAAAATAAACATCATTTTTGAAATCATAATATCAAATATAGCTTAGGCCTAATTTTTGATATTTTTCTGAAAACTTTCAATTTTTGATGAATAGTGAAACCACTAAGTGATAGTTAAAAAACTGAATTTTTTATAAAACTTAATTTTACCGCTTCTGTGAGTGGAATTTAGAAAATACGAGAGACACGGTTAATATCAAGGACTAAAATGTGGATCAATGAGATGAAAATAATTTTTGGTGAATAGTAACTTTTTACTTTTATTTACCACGGTTAAAAGTAAATAGGGTAATTAAGGGTCAAAATGATATTATTATTACCCTAACATATGTCCTAATTCAATTGGAAAAGTTTAATTCGACCAAAAACAACCTTAGGAATAACATATGACCATTTAGGCCCACTTGGATTAGATTAGGACATTTATTATTAATTTATTTAAAGAAGGGTTAAATAGTTAAAATCAAAGTTTAATAAGTAAATAATTTTTAGTATGGGTTTATACATAAGATAAATTCGACTATAAATATTCATTAGAAAGAAAAAAATATTTCCTACATAATGGTATTTTATTTGTAATTTTTAGATGTTAAATAATTTAATTTATTTATGACACAACGATGATGCAGTAATTACCTTTTTAAAAAAATATTAACATAATCGATGTTATAAATGCCCAAATAAATGTAATTTGAGACTTTTTATCACTTAAACTAATTTTATAGGTTAATATATCATGTTATTGTTGATTTAAGTAACTTTTTTCGAACTTATCATTCTGTTATGAATTTCATAAAAATCATGTACCAAATAGTGTCAAAATTGACATAAATTAGTTTTTAAAATAAATATTATATTATTAATTGTTATTTTATTCCTAAAAATCTAAGGTTCGGCCAAATGACTTAGATAAGATTATATAAATTAATAATAAACAACTTGGGGTTCTTTTGTCTTGATATAGTAAGTTTATTAACCATATAGTGTAAGAAAACAAAAAGACACGGTAAAAGTTAAATTATTTAACTTAGAGTTAAATCTAATTGATAAGGTTAAAATAATAACCTAAACTTGTCTAAATCCTATTGGATGAGAGGATTTCGACGCATCCCCACTTTAGCTTTGAAATAAGACCCTTTGGAACCATTATAAACTGAATTTGACCTTAATATAAAATAATATTTTGAGATTTTCCTAAGGTGCCCCTCTCCCCCCTTATAAAAGGGCACCTCCTCCCTCTCCTCCTCACACCAATTTGAGCATTCAATCTCGGCCAAAACCTGACGAAATATATTCTCCACTTCCCTAGTATCATCCTAGAGGTCCTGGTCTTCTTCAAAGACCATCCTTAGTTCTTTTAGTAGAGGTTAAGAAAAGGCGCGTCAAAAAGAGGTAATATCCATTACCGATATTTTTCAATTTCTTTCTTCTTCAACTTTTTCTTCTTTAGTTGTTTCATGATAAAGTAATAACATAAGTATTTATTATATACTGATATGTTATTATAAATATAAAACAACTCTAATTAACCTTCTATCCATCCTACGGAAAAAGGAAATCACCGCGCGTGCGTACGTACGGAATACCGTCTCCACGCCGTGGTGTATTCTATTTTCCGCCACCACCTTAATTGGATGGGTATAATGGTGTAATTAGTAACTATATATGATTATTATAAAGTTTTATTCATACTGAAATAGTATACATACGCTTCAACACAAGTTCATGATCATGAGAATGATATCATCGCTCGTGCGTACGTACGAACTACCGTCTCCACGACGCGATGAGATTCATTCTCCATGTTAACCATTTAAGAATTATTATAAAGTATATATAAGAAATAATAATGAAATATATGACATTATAAAGCTACTGGATTTATGTATATAGGTATTTCATCTACTTACTTCCATTCAAGACAATAAGGAAAGGAAAACATCGTTCATGCGTACGTACGGACTACCGTCTCCATGAACAATGTGTTTTATTTCATTTATCTACCTATTATATATATATATAATGAATATATATGATATATAAATCATGTTTTGTATTCTGGAAGTAAGTAAATCATGATATAAGTAATAATAATGTCAAGAACAACAAGTCCAAACACCTACGATAAATGAAACGATTTTACCCAAAACGCTTCTTTAACATGGAATTTACAAAAGAACGGGTAATATAAAGTCATAAGTGAACCATATATGATATCATAACAGTGAATATGATTCTGTAATAAGTTAATGACATTATTTAAATCATTATACAGGAGGTTCGGATACGTATAAAGCATATCAGACATAAGGTAAGGGAAATATCACAATCTCATTTTTATCCGAGATTGTTTATACTTTGGTATTTACTGGGGTGTATTTTATCATACACATCCATGTTTCCTCAATATGTAATATTATTTAAATCCACCTAAAATTGTTTAAATACAATTTTACACTTCGGTGAGTTTTTAGTAAAGGATATGAAAGGAATATTTTATCGTTTTTCGTACGAGGTACTTTTTGACTTTTCCGAAAAAAGTACGAAGAATGTTTTTTTAACTTATATGGCATAAATGGATTTTTAAAAAATTATTTCCAAGAAGCTTCCTTTACAAGTTATCAAGTTTATTTTTAATCAACTTCATTTAGTTTATAATTGTTTGACATGTTAAGAAAGGAAAAGTGTTTTTGAAGAAGAAAGGATATTTTCCTCAAGAATGGAGTTCAAGTGTTTAATCAAAATTATTTTCCATCTAAGATAATAAAGGGTTCTGTTTTTATCCCTATTATTACACTGATTTGACTATGTTGTGATGGAATTATTTTTATGAATTCCTTTATCTTATATGAATTGTTTTATGATGTCATGTCGTTTAAGAATCCCATTTTTATTACATGGGTTATGCAATGACGTATGATTTATGATTTTGTGGCACACATAAGAATGGTATCATTATGAGATGGGTGGGACCTATATCTCCCTCCAATTCATTGGGTAAAGATTTTATATCTCATGAGATAGACATGGCTGGAATGGTAGGTTATACCGGTTCAGTGAAATAGGACTGAAACGAGGAATGAACTCGGTTCAGAAAGGGACTTTGTCCACAAAGATAGTCTTGGAAATGAGTCTTGACTAACAAGAAATGATTCTCTATGATTATGTGTGTATGCCACAAAGTTTCATGTTAGGTTATGACTATTGGGATTACATTTCACTACTATAATTTATCACATATTATGAAATTATGATCTCTTTTGCAGGTTAAGATTTCCAAAAGATATGTTCTTATGAATATGATGTGATTGATATTTCTTTTGTTTACCCTTACTGATCATTTGAGCTCACCCTTTTATGTTTTCTTTTCCCCAGGATATAAATAAAGGTTTTAGGTAAGAAAAAAAGGAAGATCTTTATGGGAGATGTTGAAGATCTTTCACCATGATTAGATGATTACATTCCGAGTTTCCAAAGACACTAAAATATTACGGTCCTTGTGTGTGTGTTTTTGTAATGTACTAAGTATTCAGAAAAAGTAATGTAATGTCAATGTACGTCAAGCTTCGGGTATCTACAGTTGGTATTAGAGGAAAGGTTTAGTCAACCTTTGGAAACTAGGATGCGAAAACGTTAGTGAGATCCCTAGAGATATTTCTATGGTATGTATAGGTATGTCCCTAAGGATAAGTATACGTATTGTATATAGTCCTAGAACTATGGTAACGATATTAGATTAAACCAAAGATGTTAGATATTGAAGTTACTCCCCCTTTATTATGATTTTTTCCTCTCAGACTATTCTTTTTGGGTTTTAGAAAATGGCTGGAAACAAGATGATTCACGATAATGGAGGATATGATGGACAATGGATTGATATTCTTCATGAGAAACCAAATGAAATGGGATTTAGAGGTCCAAACATCATTATTACGCTGAATCAGCAATCTCATAATATGATCAATAAAGTAAAATTTGGTAAGTTTTCTGACTCGGCTAATAAGAGAAAGATGGAGTTTCATGATGATCATAGAGGAAAGAAAGATCAATTTCCCCTATGTAAATCATGTGGAAAGAGGCATCAAGGAGAATGTTTCAAAGGAACTGGAAGATGATTTGGGTGTGTAAAAGAAGGACACAAAGCCAGTAAGTGCAAAGGAAAAGGTTCAGTTAACACCAGGGATGAGGATAATGGTCTTGCTACGACATCAAAAATGGTTAAATGTTTTAAATGTGGAATGTATGGGCATTATGAAAACCAATTACCTAAGGGAAAGTCTCATGAAGAGAATAAGTTTGGTCGTATGGGTAGTATTTATGTTGATGGTGATTAAGAGACTACAAATGATATGTGAGATGAAAGAATTGTTGAAGCCCGGTCAATGGTTTAAGAAGGTAGTGGAATGATTACATGTTTATCAAGTGTAATGTTGTATAAGTAATCTCATGGTACTATGGAATAAAGAGACATCTAAGGATTGTTACACTGTTGTATTTCCTTGAGTTTTGAAATTGTATGATTAATGGTACTGGTATCCATGAAAGGTTATTCAGATATTTTTGGAAAGTAGATGATATGCGCATAATGAAGGGATAAGGAGAAAATTAAATGTTTGATAGTATTCATGAGATCATGACTGATATAAGGAAATAGTTATATCATGGTTTGAGTATATAGAATTTTGAGGATTTTGGTATGTGGAAAGAGTTATCTTTTGACAGCACTAATGTTTTCAATAAGATTCAATGGGTATTCATTTTTCAAGAGATTACATGATTACGGTATTCACATGACTGGAATGGGACGAACAAGATATATGAGGGATAAATGATGGCATTCACGTGATCATTTTCTCTATACTATGAGATTGGACTGAAGTATTTTAGATAAGCCTAAAGATTGGAATGGATTATGTTGGACATAAGTTAGTATTGTTTAAGTATAAAACTTTTTTGATATTGTTGATGGGATGTTATAGTAATATAAAAAGGAAAACCTGCAGGACGGGCGACAACCCATCGCGTCGGACACGACTGTGAGAATCGAACCCACAACCGAAGTGCGACTGGCCTTTATCGCCTACCACTGACCTACAGGAAGTCCCTGTTTAGTAGAAACTAGTTTTATTATATTAACCAGTATTATATATGATGTATAAGTCCATTTTAGGAACCATATATGATTAATCTCACTATAGATGGACTTATGTATTTTTTGATAACTTTTCTAACCTTTTGTTTGAGACAGATGGAATGACTCATCATTCTATCACATGATCTGCTAACACATCACGAATGACAAATTCAACTTCATTTCTTAAAGAGATGAAGTGGAAATTGTCCAAATAACGACAAATGGTGAGACTATACCAAAATCATGAAAGTATTTCTTCTAATTCCAATTTCATCAACTTTAGGGAAATGATCTTGAAAACCAAAAATGTTGTCCTAGTGCTCTTATATCTGATGAATCAGATGGTACCTTAGATCAACACAAATTTATGGCTTTGTGATTGCTGGATTTTCCATAGACATGTTCTCTACCACTCTCTATCAGAACATGATTGTTAGCTTTCTCTTCCATATCCATATTTTCACCTATGTGGAAACCCAGTGATTAGTTTATTTGGGTAACCATTACGTTTCATACTTTTGTTTTTAAAGATTGGTTTTGGTATTTGTTTTTACGATGTGGGTTTCTATTAAAGAAACTTTCGAATAGTAAACCATTTATAACCCCGACGAATTTTGAGGGCGAAATTCGTTTTTAAGGGGGGTTGAATGTAACACCCCAAGATTTTATGAAAAATATTCTTTTTAATTTCATGTCTTGTGTTGTATGCTACACCAAAAGGAGCTTGCACAACACGCATCCTTGAATTTCCTTGCATTACACGCAATCGCGACCTTCCTCGATAGCGTGTGTAGTACGCAATACCGAGTTTCACTAAACAACGATATGCTATTAAAATATTATTAAAACTAGCCGTTATGAATAGTAATAAACACTTTTTGAAATTTTGTAAATTTTATTTTTCAAAATGGACTTCATTTTTGGATTCGGAATATTAAAATTAGCTTAGGGTGAAATTTTGGTACTTTTCAGATAACTTTCATATTCTGATGAATAGTGAAAATTCCTAAATTTTAATTAAAAACAACTTTTTTAATAGAAATAATTAATAGTGATAAATTATTGATTTGAGTGGTTTTAAAGTATATTTAGAATATATTTTTACAATTTAATACAATGTTGGTCATTGGATGTAATTTCACATTTAAACCAGACATAAACAAGTGTCAATATTTTGATAGTTATTATCTCTTAAAAACACGCTCTTTGTTTTGACGACGAGAATTAATTTTTTAATTAGTTAATGTAAATGATATGTTTTTAATTTGGTAAAATAAACATCATTTTTTAAATCATAATATCAAATATAGCTTAGGCCTAATTTTTGGTATTTTTCTGAAAACTTTCAATTTTTGATGAATAGTGAAACCACTAAGTGATAGTTAAAAAACTGAATTTTTCGTAAAACTTAATTTTACCGCTTCTGTGAGTGGAATTTAGAAAATCCTAGAGACACAGTTAATATCAAGGAATAAAATGTGGTTCAATGAGATGAAAATAATTTTTGGTGAATAGTAACTTTTTACTTTTATTTACCACAGTTAAAAGTAAATTGGGTAATTAAGGGTAAAAATGATATTATTATTTCCCTAACACATGTCCTAATTATATTGGACAAGTTTAATTCAACCAAAAACAACCTTAGGAATAAATTATGACCATTTAGGCCCACTTGGATTAGATTAGGACATTTATTATTAATTTATTTAAAGAAGGGTTAAATAGTTAAAATCAAAGTTTAATAAGTAAATAATTTTTAGTATGGGTTTATACATAAGATAAATTCGACTATAAATATTCATTAGAAAGATAAAAATATTTCATACATAATGGTATTTTATTTCTAATTTTTAGACATTAAATAATTTAATTTATTTATGACACAACGATGATGCAGTAATTACCTTTTTAAGAAAATATTAACATAATTGATGTTATAAATGCCCAAATAAATGTAATTTGAGACTTTTCATGACTTAAACTAATTTTATAGGTTAATATTACATGTTATTGTTGATTTAAGTAACTTGGTTTGAACTTATCATACTGTTATGAATTTCATAAAAATCATGTACCAAATAGTGTCAAAATTGACATAAATTAGTTTTTAAAACAAATATTATATTATTAATTGTTATTTTATTCCTAAAAATCTAAGGTTCTGCCAAATGACTTATCTAAGATTATATAAATTAATAATAAACAACTTGGGGTTCGTTTGACTTGATATAGTAAGTTTATTAACCATATAGTGTAAGAAAACAAAAAGACACAGTAAAAGTTAAATTATTTAACTTAGAGTTAAATCTAATTGATAAGGTTAAAATAATAACCTAAACTTGCCTAAATCCTATTGTATGAGAGTATTTCGACCCATCCCCACTTTATCTTCGAAATAAGACCCTTTGGAACCATTATAAACAGAATTTTATATTAATATAAAATAATATTTTGAGATTTTCCTAAGGTACCCCTCTCCCCCCTTATAAAAGGGAACCTCCTCCCTCTCCTCCTCACACCAATTTGAGCATTCAAGATCAGAAAAAACCTGCCGAAATATCTTCTCCACTTCCCTAGTATCATCCTAGAGGTCCTGGTCTTCTTCAAAGACCATCCTTAGTTATTTAAGTGGAGGTTAAGAAAAGGCGCGTCAAAAAGAGGTAATATCCATTACCGATCTTTTTCAATTTCTTTCTTCTTCAACTTCTTCTTCTTTAGTTGTTTCATGATAAAGTAATAACATAATTATTTCTTATATACTGATATGTTATTATAAATATGAAACAACTCTAATTAACCTTCTATCCATCATACGGAAAAAGGAAATCACCGCGCGTGCGTACGTACGGAATACCGTCTCCATGCCGTGGTGAAATCTATTTTCCCCCACCACCTTAATTGGATGGGTATAATGGTGTAATGAGTAACTATATATGATTATTTTAAAGTGATATTGATACTGAAATAGTATAATACACTTCAACCCAAGTTCACGATCATGAGAACGATATCATCGCTCGTGCGTACGTACGAACTACCGTCTCCACGACGCGATGAGATTCATTCTCCACGTTAACCATTTAAGAATGATTATAAATTATATATAAGCAATAATAATGAAATATATGACATTATAAAGCTACTGGATTTATGTATATATGTATGTCATCTACTTACTTCCATTCAAGACAACAAGGAAAGGAAAACAACGTTCATGCGTACGTACGGACTACCGTCTCCATGAATGATGTGTTTCATTTCATTTATATATCTATTATATATATATATACTGGATATATATGATATATAAATCATGTTTTATATTCTGGAAGTAAGTAAATAATGATATAAGTAATAATAATGTCAAGAACAACAAGTCCAAACACCTACGATAAATGAAATGATTTTACCCAAAACGCTTCTTTAACATGGAATTTACAAAAGAACGAGTAATATAAAGTCATAAGTGAACCATATATGATATCATAACAATGAATATGATTCTGTAATAAGTTAATGACATTATTTAAATCATTCTACAGGAGGTTCGGATACGTACAAAGCATATCGGACATAAGGTAAGGGAAATATCACAATCTCATTTTTATCCGAGATTGTTTATACTTTGGTATTTACTGGGGTGTATTTAATCATCCACATACATGTTTCCTCAATATGTAATATTATTTCCATCCACCTAAATTTTTTTAAATCCAATTTTACCCTTCGGTGAGTTTTTAGTAAAGGATATGAAAGGAATCTTTTGTCGTTTTGCATACGAGGAACTTTTTGACTTTTCCGACAAAAGTATGAAGAATGTTTTTTTTTTAACTTATACGACATGAATGGATTTTTAAAACATTATTTCCAAGAAGCTTACTTTACAAGTTATCAGGTTTATTTTTAATCAACTTCTTTTAGTTTATAATTGTTTGACATGTTAAGAAAGGAAAAGTGTTTTTGAAGAAGAAAGGATATTTTCCTCAAGAATGGAGTTCAAGTGTTTTATCAAAATTATTTTCCATCTAAGATAATAAAGGGTTCTGTTTTTATCCCTATTATTACATTGATTTGATTATGTTGTGATGGAATTATTTTTATGAATTCCTTTATGTTATATGAATTGTTTTATGATTTCATGTTGTTTAAGAATCCCATTTTTATTACATGGGTTATGCAATGATGTATGATTTATGATTTTGTGGCACACATAAGAATGGTATCATTATGAGATGGGTGGGACCTATATCTCCCTCCAATGAATTGGGTAAAGATTTTATATCTCATGAGATAGACATGGCTGGAACGGTAGGTTATACCTGCTCAGTGAAACAGGACTGAAACAAGGAATGAACTCGGTTCAGAAAGGGACTTTGTCCATTAAGATAGTCTTGGCAATGAGTCTTGACTAACAACAAATGATTCTCTATGATTATGTGTGTATGCCACAAAGTTTCATGTTTTAAGTTATGACTATTGGGATTACATTTCACTACTATGATTTATCCCATGTTATGAAATTATGATCTCTTTTGCAGGTTAAGATTTCCAAAAGATATGTTCTTATGAATATGATGTGATTGATATTTATTTTTTTTACCCTTACTGAACATTTGAGCTCACCATTTTATGTTTTCTTTTCCCTAGGATATATAAAAGGTTTTAGGTAAGAAAAAAAGTAAGATCTTTATGGGAGATGTTGAAGATCTTTAACTATGATTAGATGATTACATTCTGAGTTTCCAAAGACACTAAACTATTACGGTCCTTGTGTGTGTGTTTTTGTAATGTAATAAGTATTCCACAAAAGTAATGTAATGTCCATGTACGTCAAGATTCGGGTCTCTACAGTTACTGGACTTTATAGACATAAAAAATTTCTCAAAAATCATTGATAGTATCCATCCAAAATAATAAAACTGTGTATTTTTGTCTCCATGGTTGGTTTGGGAAATTTTTAATAACTTACATCATCGAGTAACCCACCTATATACCCTATCCTACAATTAAATGACCTAATAATGATAGTTTCTATGGCCAAAATTCACATTTACTAATTTTTTATTACATTTTACCCTTCCTCAATGACTTTAACACAATCCTAAAATAATCTTCATGCCCATCCTTACTATTTTAATATATAAGAATATCGTCTATAAAGACTACTGAAAACTAATCAAGGTAATCTATAAAGACTTTATTAATTAGATCCATGAAGATTGTTGGGGAATTGGTTAGTCCAAATTAAATCTCTATAAATTCATAGTGTTCATACCTTGTATAGAAGGATATCATGGATATTTACTCCTTTTCGACTCTAAAATTATTATATTTAGATTAGAGGACAATCTTTGAAAATTATTTAAATCCTCATATTTGATCAAGAAATAATCAAAACATGGTAGTTGTAAATCCCCGACCCTAGTTACCTAGAGTCGGTGAATTATTAAATAACATTGGAATGATCACAAAATATTAAGTCTTGAAATACCAATTAGTTTAGTAGCTTTGGAAGTACTAGATACATACATAAGTTTTACATTACATCATGAAATAAATAAAAACAACATCATTGTGCCCCCTTTGAAAACACTAAATCCTTTATCCAATTCCTACTGGTTAATCATAAAATACTTCTTCACATCCTAGAAAAAATTAAACATAAGAAAGGGGTGATCTTAGATTCCCAGTAAGGGTAACAATATAGCAGAAAATTTCATAATTAAGTATGAACCTTTTTATGAAATTTATAAGAATAAAACATAAGCCTTTTAAACTTAAACTTCATAATATGGAAAAAATAAATCAAATAATGCCACTTAATTATTCACATGGATATTCTACTTGTCAAATAATCACATGAAACATCAATAGCTTATTTCATAATGATGGAATGCATAATACCAGACATCATAACCACATAGTCAAGGCCTCGTTCCAAGACTACAAATAAGATTTTGTCAAGGCCTTATGCCAAGACACTAGTTTGTCTCATGAGACCTACCGATGCATCGAGGAGCTATAGAGGGCTCCACCCGTCACTTACTAAGTCTAATGCATTCCTCATATGAAAAGGTTGAAATATAACATAAAAATTCATATTAAAACTAGCATATAAAATTCCAATAATTTATCCTTAAACCATGAATGGTATAACAATAACACATCCATAGTCAAACATATCACAAAAATCCAATAGAATATGGAATATTGTATCTTAATAAATCAACCTCAAACAAGTGTAAAATCCATCAAAGGATGTTGACATAGATGAAATCAAAGCTATTTGAGAGAAATATATATTTATATTTTTAAATCATTTAAAAGTCAAATAATTAAAAAATAAATCATTTATTTGGAAAATATTCTTATAATATTGTGAGGGATGCTTTGAAGGTGTTATAATAGTGGAAAATAGATGCACCCGCCGTATACGTTAAAAAACATTCTTACCTTAATTTTGTCGAAAATGTAATAAAGTAACTTGTTCAGAAAATGACGGAAAGATTCATTTCAGAACATTTTATACAAGGGTATAAATGACTTTAACCCATATTATAGGAAATATTAGAAATGTTTTGAAATAAATTTTTTAAAAAACATGGATGTGGATGATAAAGAAGTCCCAGTAGATACTTATGTATAAACAACCTCATATAAATAAAGAGATTGTAAAATTTACCCTTGTCTTGTACTTTTACTTGATAAAGGGTACATTAACCTCTTGTATAATATTTAAATAATTGTTTTTAAATTATAAAAAAGCCACATAAAAAAAATAAGATATCATATATGATAATCTAATATTGCTTTGTTAATAATATTTCAGTAGAATCATCATTTCGGTTGTTAACTGATTCGTTTTCCTTTATATGATTGGTTAAATAATCCATGTTTGTTATGGATAGGATGTATTTGATTCATATCCATAATGATATTATGTTATTAAACATTATATTTAATCATAAAATGAAAATTATTCTTGAATGGTTATGATGGAGAATGAATTTCATCGCGTTCATGGAGACGGTAATCCGTACATACGCACGAGCGACAATATCATTCAATTTAAGGTAAAATATTATATAATATAATGTTATATAATATATAAAGAATAATTAACATGTTATATTTATTATTTATGTCAATTATACATCATTATTATACCCATCCAAATAATGAAGTGTTCAATAACAACTACACCACGACGTGGAGACGGTAAGCCGTACACACGCACGTATGGTGACTTTTCATTAATAGGATGGATAGAATAATGAATATGGTTGTAACAGATTTATGATAAAATCACAATATATATGGTACTGTATTTTTTATTTTGTTATGGGAATAATAAATAAATTGGAAGTGGGAGAAGAAAATAATTTGAAAGATGTGGTGAAATAATTACCTCTTCTTCGGCTGCTTCCTTTTGATTTGAACAAAAGGGCTCCTTAGGTTGCCTTATGATTAGATGAAGGACTCTATAATTAAGTGAGGTTAGTTGGTAGGATATTTGGGTTGGGGTTGGGTGAGCCAAATGGCTTTGTAGGTGTGATTTTGAGAGAAGGGGAAGCACCCTTTTATAAGAGAGGTGATGGTCACTTTAAGAAAATGTTGTAATATTATTTTATTATACAACCATATTCGTTTTATAATGGATACAAAATGATTTATTTAGAGGATAAGGTTGTAATGGGTCTAAAAAATCTCATCCAATAGGTTTTAGACAGGTTTAGGTCTGCATATTAACCTTATCTTTTATATTTATCTCTTAGTTAAATAGTTTGACATTTACCATGTCTCATTGTATTTTTATATTATATGGTCAATAAACTTACTATAAAATTCCAAGAGAACCGAAATTGGTTAATTAATGAAATATATATTATTATATATGTCCTCTTCCCAAGATTTATATTTTTAGGAATATTTTATCATTTAATAATATAGTATTTGTTTAAAAAACACATTTATGTCAATTTTGACACTATTTGGTATTTTGTTTTTCTCAAAGTCATAACAACTTTATAACTTATAAAAAATTTGTTAAATCAATCCTAACATGTCATACTAACCTATAAAACTAGTTTAATTCATCATAAGTCTTAATTTACATTTATTTGGATATTTATAATATCAATTATTTTAATATTTCATTGATAAGGTAATTACTACATAATCATTATGTCATTAATAAATTTAATTATTTAATTTATAAAAATTATAAATAAAATACCATTATGTAGGAAATATTTTTATATTTCTAATGAATAGTTATAGTTGAATTTATCTTATTTATAACACTATATTAAAAATGGTTTAGCTATTAAACTTTGAATTTAACATTTTTAGCTCTTCTTTAAATAAAATAATAATTAATGTCCTAATCTTATCCAAGTTGATCAAAAGGATAATATTCTATTACTAAGGTTTATTTTGATCGAAATATACTTATCCAATAGAATTAATACATGTGTTAGGGTAATTATAATATCATTTTTTACCTTTGATTACCCTATTTACTTTTAACCGTGGTAAATAAAGGTCAAAAGTTACTATTCACCAAAAATTATTTTCATCTTATTGAACCACATTTTACAAACTGATGTCAATTGTGTCTGTTGTTTTTTTGAAATTATATTCATAGAAGTGGTAATATCACGTTTTATACAAATTTTCAAATGTACCTAGAAGGTGGGTAAAAGTCGGTAAAAAGTTCAATAAAATTATATATATATATAATATTATTATAAAATGACTCCAATAAATTACATTAAAAATATATAGGTATTATGTATATATTTTTACCTAATATAAATTTAAATAAAAAAATAATTATTTAAATTAAAAGTCGGTTTTAAACAATAACACAGTGTTTTTTCACTATTCATCAAAAATTGAAAGTTTTTAGTAAAATATAATAAATTAACCCTAAGATAATTTTAATAAACCAAATCCAAAAATGAAGTCCATTTTAAAAAATAAAATTTATAAAATTTTAAAAAATGGGTATTACTTTTCATAAAAACTTTTTTTATTGGTTGTGGTGTGCTAAAACATTATGTTACGTACAACGCATGCTATTGCATTATTCAAAGGGAAACATACCATGGAAACTTGTGGTGTTACATTCTCCCCTCTTTCAAAAAGTTTCGTCCTCAAAATTTCTAGAATATTACTGCATAAAAATATTTGGGTGGTTCTTCATCATAATTTCCTTGGTTTCCCATGTTTCCTCTTCCATCTTATGATTTCTCCATAGAACTTTTACTAGAAAAGTCGTCTGGTTTTTCAACACTTGTTCTCTAGTATCAAGAATTCTGATAGGCTTTTGCAATAAGATAGATCGGGTTCCAGTTCTATTTCTTCATAGGTGAGTACATACATTGGGTCAGACATGTATTTTCTTAATAATGATATATGGAACACATCATGAACTTTGGAGAGATTTAGTGGCATTGCAAAACGGTAAACTAATCCCTAATTCATTCTAGAATTTTGAAAGGTCCGATATAGCTGGGAATTAATTTAACCTTCTTACCAAATTGTATATCACCCTTCCATGGAGATACCTTCAAGAAAACCTGATCTCCTACTTGAAATTTCAAATCCTTCCTTTGGTTATCAGAATAGATCTTTTCCTACTTTGAGCTGCTTTGATGTGGGTTTGTATAATCATCACCTTTTCCATTGTCTCCTCAACAAGTTTTGGCCCTTTGAGTTTTCTTTCACCAACATAATACCAACAAGTTGGTGTGCGACATCTCTTTCCATATAACGCTTCATATAGTGCCATCTGAATACTTGAATGGAAGCTATTGTTATAGGAAAATTCTACCAGAGGTAAATATTGATCCCACGTACCTTGAATGTCATGTGAGAAAGATCTCAAAATGTCTTCTAAGGTTTGAATAGTCCATTCTGATTGTCCATGAGCTTGATGGTTGGTAGGTAGTACTCAAACAAATTTCAGTATCCAAGGCCTTCTGAAGACATTTCCAGAATCTTGATGTAAAATGGGGATCACGATATGAAACAATCAATAGGGGGTACTCCATGAAGTCTTAAAACTTCATTAATATATAGTCTTACTAAATGCTCAAGTGGTAAATCTGTTCTTATAGTAAGAAAATGTGCTGACTTGGTAAGATGATCAACAATGACTCGTATTGCATCATTATTTCTATGAGTCTTTGGTAGTCCCCTGAAAAATAAAATTGTAATATCATCTCATTTCCACTTAGGAATGGGAGTAAATTGCATGAATCCTCTAGGATATTGTCTTATAGCTTTCACTTGTTGAAAAACCATACATCTTGACACATAATCAACAATCTCTATCTTCATGTTGTCCCACCAAAAATGTTTCTTCAAATCTCTATACATCTTAGTGCTACCAGGGTGTATAGTGAAATTGGAGCTATGAGCATCATCCAAAAATTACCTTTATAGATTAGGTATATTAGGAACACAATGTCTTTTTCCAAATTTCAAAATCCCATCTTCATATACGAAGTCAATCAATCTCCCATCATTCACGACTTTTTTTTGAAACTCATCATCATTAGTCTGAGAAAATTTTAGCTTTTCTAGTAAATAAGGTTTAGTAACGTTTTAAAAAAGTATTGATGTTTCACCTTCCTTGATTATTCCCATATCCATCCTTCAAAGATCCAGGAACATAGGATCCCTTTCAAATATCATCTTGTTCAAAACTCCATGATATTTTCTTCTCAAAGCATCAGCCACCCTATTTTCCATCCCCGAGTGGTAGTGTATAGTGTAATCATAATCCTTGAGTAGTTCATGCCATCGTATTTACCTCATGTTGAGTTCTTTCTATGAGAAAATATACTTCAAACTATTGTGATCATTATATATGTCACATTTTTCACCATAGAGATAGTGTCTCCATATCTTCAAAGAAAATATTACAGCTGCTAACTAAAGATTCTGAGTGGGATAGTTTTGTTCATGAATTTTTAGCTGTCGTGATGCATAAGCAATAAATCTTTCGTTCTGCATAATGACACAACCAAGCCCCTTCTTTGAAGCATCACTATAAATAACAAACCCATCAATCCCCAATTGTATATTCAATATAGGATCATTGACTAATCTTCTCTTAAATTCTTAAAAAAATTCTTCACACTCTTTTTTCCAAACATATTTAACCCATTTACATGTGATATCAGTTAATGGGTTTTCCAATCGGGAAAAATTTTGGACGAAACACCGATAATAACCTGTTAAACCAATAAAATAGTGTACCTCAGTTAAAATCATCAATGCTAGCCATTTTTGGATTTCCTTGGTCTTTGAAGGATCAATAGAGATTCCATCCTTAGAGAAAATATGTCCAAGAAAAGAAATCTCATGAATACAGAATTCACACTTGCTAAACTTACCATATAATTCATTTCTTCTGAAGGTTTTCATAATAGTGCGCATGTGATTTTCATGATCCTTATAGATTTTTGACTAAACCAAGATATCATCAATAAATAACACAAAAAATTATTCAATATATTCCTTGAAAAATCTATTTATTAGATCCATGAAAATAAAATGTGCATTAGTTAGTCCAAAAGGAATTACTGTAAACTCGTAATGCCCATACGTAGTTCAAAATGCTGTTTTCGGAATGTATTCCTTCTTTACACACAACTGATGATATCTAGATCGAAGGTGAATCTTTAAAAAATATTGAGATCCATGAATTTTATTGAATAAATCATGGATGCGAGGTAGGGGATACTTGTTCTTTATTGTTATAGCATTGATCTCCTGGTAGTCAATGAAAAACCTCAAAGATCTATCTTTCTTCTTAACAAAAAGAATAGGGACTCTCAATGGAGAAACAATAGGGAGAATAAATCCTTTATTACTAAATTCATCTAGTTATTTCTTTAGTTCCACTAATTCCATAGTGGACATTCTATAAGGGGTCTTCAATATGGGCCTTGAACCACGAATTAAATCAATAGAAGACTAAATTTCTCATTATGATGGATGTCCAAGTAAATCCTCTAGAAACACACCAACATATTCTTTCCCAATAGGTATATCCTCTATTTGAACATTCCTTTCCTCACCCATAGTTATTTCATTCTTTTCATCCCCAATAATTGAATTTAGTAGAGATACTGGGGGTGGAACTAGATAAGAATCAGATGGTGACATTTCTGCTCTAAAAATAAGGAACTCATTATCATTATTGAAAATTGTAACCTCCTTCTTCTTACAATAATTTTTTGCATCACCAGCTCCACTATAATTATATTGAGTAGTTGGAAAATCCCTATATGGATTATGTGCATTGATATGGTTTCCATTCCTTCCACTAGGCACCATTTCCAAACAATGGAATACAATAGTTTGGTTTATGAATCACAATACATAATTCCAAACTTGTAAAACACTTAACATAAATTGAATAGTTTATGGATATAATCCAAAAAAACGTTTTCTTTGAGGAAGTATGTACACATATATCCTTCATAATAGTTTATAAATAAAATGTGAATTATCCGAATCATATACGCCAGCAGTGTCGTAACTAAGAGTATAGCAAGGACTATTGTCATGTACTAGGATACCCCAGGTCAAACCTGAAACTCTTTGTCGGAGTTTTCAATCCAAGGTACATCTGTTCCAAATCCGCCTCTACCTTCTCATATCTAGACATGTATTTATTTCCTGGAAAACTCACAAAATCTCTATATTAACAAAATTCTAGGAAGTTCTTCTATTATAATCCTCAAAGTCTATCTTAGGGTAATGTTCTATAATCATATTTTTTTTTATCTAAATCTAGCTTCCAAGGTTTTTACTAAACTTTCTAAAATACCAACCGTAATACCCCAAACCTAGTTACCCATAGGTGGTGCATTATTACATAACATTTTCATGATCACAAAAGATCAAGTATCAAAAGACTGATTAGTTTAGTAGAATTGTAAGTAATAGATACATACGTTTTTTTTGATTAAAAGAAAATATCATTAATGACGAAGATCAGCAGAAGTAAATGTGTAAAGCCATGAAGGGAAATTTTCCAACCAGAACTGGTTTGTATCGAATGGGCCTGATGCCTCCAGCTGATGGGCCACATTGTTTCCTTCCCTTTTGGTGAAGGAGAAGGTGAAAAATGAGAAACATTGGCGAAGTGAGAGAATTAGCCTGATGATGATGCCAAATGACTGGAGCCCGCCATCGTTGTGATTAATAGCATCCATAACGGTAAGAAAATCAGACTCAATGTTGATATCACCCCATACAAGGTCTATAGAGAGCATTATACCAGCAAGGATGGTCGTGGCTTCATCAACTTCCAGTTCCCAGAATGCCCGATGTGGTTCATATTTAGCAGCAAGGATTTACCCTATATGATTTCGGGCAAAGAGGCCGAGGGCAAAAAGCCCATCCTTTGGAAGATACACATCCATGTTAATATTAAGAATTCCTTCCACTGGGGGATTCCAATGATTGAAATGGGAGGGGGTAACACCTAGAAAAGAATTTCCATTGTGCCATTGCAATTCTCAATCCAAGAAGTGGACCGATCAATCCATAAAATGGGGGGTCTGTGAGCTTGATTAAAAGTGCATCATTGCTCAGGACCCAAATAATACAAGCCTAAGGGTATAGTGAACCTAAATTTTACGAAGGGAGAGAGGAGTACCAACACATAAGAAGAATGGGAAGGTCAGAGGGAAATGATAGTGAAGCAACTGAAGCCAGGCCCCATTTATTCCAAATTTCCTTAGCTCCTGGGCAGTTAATGATAGCGTGCAGAGGAGTTTCTGGAATGCTTGGGCAGAAAGGGAAAAAAACAGAACTGGAAAAATGTTCATAAATGAGAAGGCTCATTGTTGGGATATTTTCAGTACAAACTTGCCACCAAAATTGATGAATTTTTGGGGGGACTTTGAGCTCCCAGATCAATTTCCATGGTCCCTCATCCCGACTGACTGAGTGGATTCCAAGAGCAAGTATATAGCTGGATCTCACTGTGTAGTCACCCAAGATGTCATTGATCTAGAAGAGATGGTCCGAGCCTATTTCTAGTACC
This sequence comes from Viscum album, assembly GCA_963277665.1. Taxonomy (NCBI): domain Eukaryota; kingdom Viridiplantae; phylum Streptophyta; class Magnoliopsida; order Santalales; family Viscaceae; genus Viscum; species Viscum album. The sequence goes on along the minus strand of OY728131.1, from coordinate 1,519,757,778 downwards.
TAGGGAATTCCAAGGATAATTCTTTGATCTCTTTCATTAAAACATTCAAGGATCTTTTCCAAACACCACCCTTGTCCCTGGTCAGAAAGAAGGAAACTGATAGTGGCATCTTCAAGACCTAGTTGGGCGGGGGATGTAGCTCGAAAACCTTCCTTGTCAATAAGATAGGGATCAGTCCAGATTTTGATAGATGAGCCAGTCCCCATCCTCCATCCCAGTCCTTTATCCAGGAGCATTTTTGCCACCCAAATGCTTCTCCATAGGAAGCTAGGATGAAGACCAAGAGAGGAACCATGAATGTCCATGTGAGGAAAGTACTTAGCTTTAAGAACTCGCGCACATAGAGATGATGGACAGTTAATGAGGCACCATACTTTCTTGGCCAATAGCACACCGTTGAAGATAGAAAGATTCCAGAACCTCATCCCACCCTTTGATTTGGGTCTGCAAAGTTTTTCCCAGGCCATCCAGTGGGGTTGATTCCTTCCATAATTCTCCCCCCACCATAAATTGGTAGTACGTGTGTGGCTCTGGTCGACGATGGCTACTAGGAGCTTAAATAGGGACATAAAGTAGATGAGTATAGATTGGATGATAACTTTGATGAGGGTATCTTTTCCAGCTTTAGAAATTATATTTGGGGTCCAGCCTTGATTTTTTTTCTCAATCCTGTCCACAAGAGATGAGAAGATTTATTTCTTAGACTGGCCAATCACCGTGGGGAGCCTGAGACACTTCTGATGTTTATCAACCATATGGATTCCAGATGATCTGCAAATTTCATCCCTCTTAGAAGTAGGAACCCCTGCACTGATGGAAATATTAGATTTTCCATGATTTATTGTTTGGACAGACACGCTCTCATACCGACAGATCACTTGGCAGATCAGCTGGGATTCATTAATTGTTGCTCTGAAAAAAAGGAGGCAGTTTTCAGTGAAGAAGAGATGTGACACTAGAGGGCTAACTCGACAGACTTTTTCCCCATGAATAGAATTTGATGAAACAGACCTGGAAATAAGATTTGAAAAAACTTCAACCACCAGTATGAAGAGAAAATGGGAGAGGGGGTCTCCCTGGAGGAGGCCTCGGGATAGGGAGAATTTCCTGGTAAGCTCCCCATTGACCTTGATTTTTAATGAGACGGTCGAGACACAGTTTATGACCATATCTGTCCATTTAGCGCAAAAACCCATTTTCTACATAATGACTCTTAAGAAGTGCCATTCTACTCTATTGTAGGCTTTGGTCATATCCAATTTCTAGGCCATAGTTCATCTTTTCATAGTGGAGCATGATTTCATAGAGTGGAACACTTCATGGGCCACAATCGCATTATCGGTGATCAGAATCTTGGCCATGAAGGTGCTCTGATTTCTAGAGACCATATCAGGTAGACAAGGTTGCATCCTATTGACAATAATCTTTGAGAAGATATTGTAAGAGACATTGCAGAGGTTGATAGGTTGAAAGTATGGGATGACCAGAGGTTTGTTGATTTTGGGGATGAGGAAAAGGATGGTTTAATTGATGGTCGCAACACTGGTATTGCCAGCCCAACTATTTTTAATCATATTGCAGATGTCAGGATCGATTATGTTCCAATATTGCTTAAAAAATAGGGTGTGGAATCCATCTGGTCCCGGGGCCTTAGTGGGATGAAGATGTTTCAGATCCAGGCATATCTCTTCATCTGTCACATCTATGGTGAGCTTCCTATTGATCTCTTCAGTGATCATAGGCCTGATACATTCTTCCACCTCGGCAGACATGAAAGGGGTTCTTCCAGAGAAGATGTTCTGGAAATAGCATATCAAGGCCTCATGTATACCATTAGTGTCCGAAACTTTGCTTCCATTGCGTTGTGAGATACAAGTAATAGAGTTTTTCTGATTCCAAGATGATGCTTTCTCGTGAAAATACCAGGTGTTAGCGTCCCCTTATTTAATATGGATGTCCTGCATAGGCATAGCCCAGAAGCTTTCCTTGATACGCAAGGCCGTGTCCAGATATCTTTGTGTGGCTCCAATCTTAGTGAGATTGCGATTGGATGTTGGTTGTTTGAGGAGATTATTCAGTCTCATTTCAAGGATGCCACAATGCTGGTCGGGGTGGTGGAATTTCTTATTGCTCCAAGACATTAGATCAGATGCGACCTGTTTGAGGTTGTGGCAAACATCGTTGTGAGTAATTTTCCAGCTTGATTAGATCACCTCTTCGTATTCCTAATCTTTTGACCAGAAGCTCTAAAATCGGAAGGGTCTGCTGAATTGTCTATTTCGTTTTCCTTCTGTACAATCAATGAGAATTGGATAGTGGTCCAAGTAGTTGAGGGCCATTTGGTTGATACGAAACATGCTAAATAGATTAATCCAATCAACAGAGCCCAGAAATCTATCAAGACGATCAACGATGCAGGTGCCTTCTGTATTGCCGCAGAACCATGTAAAAGGATTACCTATGTACCCCAGATCAATAAAGTCCCCTTAGAGACTACATCCTTGAAGTATAAAATCAAATATGAGGATCATATTGTTCTACCCCTCTTTTCCTTATGGAACATAATCTCATTGAAGTCTCCTCCTAAAATAATAGGGCTTGGTAAGTCATGTCGTAACTTACATAGAAGGTCCCATGAATTCACCTTATCATTATGGGATGGCCAGCCATAGAGTCCCACAAAGGTCCAGGGTGGGTGATGGTCCACCTAAAGAGTTGTTTCCATGTGGTGCGAGGAGACGGATAGAATCTTGATGTCGATATTTTCCTTTCAAAAGAGACAGAGGCCCCCAAAGTGGCCTTGTATGGATACTGGGAGGCAGCCTTGAAAGTCGCATTTCAGGGCAATGCCATTGGTTTCCTTGTTTTCCAGTATGGTTTCAGACATGAAAACAATATTGAGGCGACTTTTAGCACAGTTGTGCTGTAACATAAAAACCGTTCGTGGGTTGCTAAGCCCACAACAGTTCTAGTATAAAATAATCATTGGTCTAGGCGGGGCTGAATCTTGCCCACCGCCGCCTTTGATTCCTCCAGACATGTTTCCTTACATGTCATTTTCCATCTTTTGGTTGGATTCCTCCCTGACTGGCAAGTTTCATTTTGTCCTTTTCTAACCCCGAGTTTAGGGTCTTTCGTGTGACCATCACTTTCTCCTCGCTGCACCCTTTTCCATGTTCGATGGGTAATTGGTCCCGGTAATGGATTTCCCGTCATTGCATGAACCCCCATTATTGGAGTGCCTGATGTGGTCAATTGTGGGTTAGGGTCCAGGTCTGGTGGTTCGATGTGCATCATCAATGACTCGGGGCAATGTGTTTATGGTTCGTTTTTCTTTGTCACCAACTTCATAGATGTTTGAGCATTGTCCTGCAGGGGGTAAGGGTGATCTCCATCTTCTCTCTGAGTGGGAGACCCAACATTAGGGAAATCCAATGGTCCAAGCATTATACTTTTTTCATGTGTGGGTTCCTCCTGGTTAGAATGTGCCAGCATGAGATGGTCGCGATCCTTTTGTTTTTCCATCTCAGGGATGAAAGAATATTTTTTCACCTTGGCACGGAGCCACGGGCCATACTGGAGGATGATGTGACCCGATTCTCTCTTATGTTTTGTGGTGCACATTTTTTCCAGATGGCCAAGACGACCACAAAAGAAGCAGAAGATTGGGAGTTTCTTGAGCTCGAATGATATCTAGGTGTTGGAGTCTTCAATTTTCAGGAACATTCCCCTTATCATGGGCTCTGACACTTCAATTTTCACCTTAATTCGAACCACGGGGCCCCATTGTATCGAGTCTGAGGAATCCCAGTATAGGAAGCATCCTAAACTGTCCCCAATTTTGATCATGACTCGTTTCGTTCTTGCATGGAGAGGGATTCCATTAATTTGAATCGAGAAGGGGGAGTGGGTTAAATTCACTCACTGGATATCAGTTCCCCCCCTTTGTATTCTTCCATAAGAAGGATTTGATTATCGGAGGACCACGATTGGCCTCACAAGATTTTATCTCTATCTCTCTCGTTGAAGAACTCAAAAATCAAGCGATTGATCTATGCCTCCCGAATAACAACTCCTACTTCAAGTTTCCAAATGTTTTGTATAGTGTTTTTGAGAGCCCTCTGATTCACAAATATATTTTCTACGAACATTACCACAACCAGTAGAGACATGAATTTTTACAAGAGTACGTCTTCGAGTCTCCAAGCCTCAATCACTGCCTTCTCTTTGTCCGTCAGGGATAGTCTCTTCCATTGATTCTCTAATTCTGCATCCATAGAACGAACCTAAAAAGATGATTTCTTAATCCTCCTTAAAGACCGACGAACCATGAATCCCCACAGGCCTTGTAGCACCAAATTTCAGTCAAAACACACTTGAGTCAAGGCCCAATCTGAAAAGGGAGTCCGTGGATTGGATACCCCCCTCATGGCCTTCAACCGCGGTCCGTATTGTGCAACTAGACAACACGAGGTGTCCTCGTGATCCCCACTGCCCCTGGCCTCGTCACACCCAAAAAAACACATCGTGGTCCACACCAGCCTTTTCGGGGAAACTTCAAGAAGGCACTTCGTGTTGATAAAAAATTCCACAGAACAGATTCTTTGCGAAAAACCAACGCCGTAAAGGCCTCAGGAAGACACCTCGCGAATCAATCACGTCACGGAGAACACTTCGCGACCTCACAGAGCGACGAAATTTTCACAGTTGGTCCTTCATGAATCAACCTCATTGTAGTGAGAACTTCTCAACTGTGGTTTTGACAAACCGTCCATAGGTCGCCGCCGACCTTCATGGAATAGGTAAGATTTGAGATTAGGGCTATGTGAGTCCTCGAACTCTGCTAACTGTTTTGATACAATGAATGCTTGAATCTGTTTTCTGAATGGGGTTTGAGATTTGGGATCTGGAACCACCCTCCCTAACCCAGATCTGGCACAGACGTAGGGAAACAATGATGGGAAAAACTTCTGGACAATGTTGCAGACCTAGATCTGTGTATGAAGATGAATTCGAGAAGATGAAGCCCGAATCCCTCCGAATCACAGGTAACGAGGTCTGGTATCTGGCGAGGAAGATAAGAGGACAAAGGAACAATTATTCCTAACCACAGAGGGGTCGGGGAATGAAAAGGAATGGGGGAAACCGAGCGCATGGTACTGGAACCGAAGAAGGTGAGGAAAAAAGAACAGAAGCGGGATGCACTGGGGAAGACAGAGCTGCTAAAGCCGGTCGGATGGGAAAACTAAAACCCTAGGAATCCCTAGGAGAAAATTCTCTCAAGCAAGAGAGACTCAGCCAATTGACCCACGTAATAGATATATACATAAGTTTTACATTACATCATGAAATAAAGAAAAACAACATAATTGTGACCCCTTTGAGAACACTCTTATCCCTTAGCCTATTCCTGCCGGTTAATCATTAAATACTTCTTTGCATCCGGGGTAAAATAAAACATAATAAAGGGGTGAGCTCAGTTGCTCAGTAAGGATAAAAATATAGAGGAAAATTTCATAAAGAAGAATAAACATTTAAGGCAATGTATAAGACTAAAATATAAGACTTTTAAACATAAAATTCATAATATGGAAAATATAAATAAAATAATTCCATTTAATTATTCACCTGGATATTCTACTAGTCAAATAATCACATGGAACATCAGTATCCAGTTTCATAATTATGGAATGAAAAATGCCAGACATCATAACCACATAGTCAAGGACTCGTTCCAAGACTACAAATATGATTTTTTTCAAGACCTTATGCCAAGACACTAGTTTGTCTCATGAGACCTACTAATACATCGAGGAGCTATAGGGGGCTCCACCCGTCACTTAATAAGTCCAATTATTTCCTCATACGAAAAGGTTGAAACAGAACATAAATATTCATATTAAAACTAGCATATGAAATGTAAATACTTTATCCATAAACCATGAATGGTAAAAAAATAACACATCCACAGTGAAACACATAAAAAAACATTTAATACAGTATGGAAGATTGTATCATAATAATTCAACCTCAAAGAAGTGTAAAATTCATCAAAGGATGTTGACATAGATGAAATTAAAACTATTTGAGAGAAATATCTCTTTCTGTTTTGAAATAATTTAAAAGTCACATAATTATAAAGGAAAAAATTTATTTTGAAAAATATTCTTATAACCCCGCGAGTGAGGCTTTGAAGGTGTTATAAAAGTGTAAAATAGGTGCACACTCCATATACGTTAAAAAACAATTCTTACCTTAATTTGGTTGAAAATGTAATAAAGTACCTTTTTCGGAAAATGACGGAAAGATTACTTTATAAAATATTTTTATACAAGGGTATAAATTAATTTAACCCATATTCTAGGAAATAGTAAAAATATTTTGAAATACATTTTTTAAGAAACACGGATGTGGATTATAATGAAGTCCCATTAGATACTTACTTATAAACAACCTCAGATAAATAAAGATATTATAAAATTAACCCTTAACTTGTACTTTTCCTTGATCGAGGGTATGTTAAACTCTTGTATAATAGTTAAATAACTGTTATTAAATTATACAAGAACCACATACATAAATATGATATCATATATTATCTTCTAATATTTATTTGTTAATAATATTTCAGTAGTATCATCGTTTCGAGTGTTAACTAATTCGTTTTACTTTATATGCTTGGTTATGTAAGCCATGTTTGTTATGGATAGGATATATTTGATTCATATACATAATAATATTAAGTTATTAAAATTTATTTTTAAATATAAAATTAAAATTATTATTTAATGGTTATGGTGCAGAATGAATTTCATCTCGTTTATGGAGACGGTATTCTGTACATACGCACGAGCGACAATATCATTAAATTTAAGGTGAAATCATATATAATTGAATGTTATATCATATATAAAGAGTAATTAACATTTTATATTTATTATTTACATTAATTATACATCATTATTATACCCATCCAAATAATGAAGTGTTGAATAACAACTACACCACGACGTGGAGACGGTAATCCGTACGTACACACATATGGTGACTTGTAATTCATAGGATGGATATAGTAATGAATATGGTTGTAAAATATATATAAGAACATTAAAATATGTATAAGGTACTGGATTTATTATTTTGGTATGGTAATAAAAAATAAATAGGAAGTGGATGATGAAAATAACTTGAAAGAGGTGGTGAAATAATTAACTCTTTTTCGGGTGATTTATTTTGATTTGATCAAAAGGGTTCTTTAGATTGGCTTATGATAAAAGTAAGGCCTCTAGGATTATGTGAGGGTAGTTTTTAGGACATTTGGGTAGGTTTTGGAAGAGCCAAAAGGCTTTGGAGGTGTGATTTTGAGTGAAGGAGAAGTACCTTTTTATAAGAGAGGTGAGGGTCACTTTAAGAAAATATTGAAATATTATTTTATTATACAATCATATTAGGTTTATAATGTATAATTTTTTTTTCTAGTATAAGGTGGTGATGGGTCTAAAAAATCTCAACCAATAGGTTTTAGGTAGGTTTAGGTCACAATATTAACCATATCTTTTAGATTTAACTCTTAGTTAAATAGTTTCACATTTACCATGTCTCCTTGTATTTTTATATTATATGGTTAATAAAATTACTATAAAATTCCATGTGAACCCCAAGTGGTTCATTAATTACATATATGTTATTATATAAGTCCTTTGTCTAAACCTTATATTTTTAAGAATATTATATAATCTAATAATATAGAATTTTTTTAAAAACTCATTTCTGTGTATTTTGACACTATTTGGTATTTAGTTTTTGTGAAAGTCATAATAACTTTATCACTTAGAAAAAAATATATTAAATCAACCCTAATATGTAATATTAACCTAGAAAATTAGTATAATTCATCATAAGTCTCAATTTACATTTATTTGGATATTTATAATATCTATTATTTTAATATTTCATTAATAAGGTAATTTCTGCATCATCATTGTGTCATAAATAAATTTAATTATTTCAATTTCTAAAAATTATTAATATAATACCATTATGTAGGAAATATTTTTATATTTCTAATTAATATTTATAGTCGAATTTATATTATGTATAACCTTTTTATTAAAAATGGTTTAGTTATTAAACATTGAATTTTTCACTTTTAACTCTTCTTTAAATAATATAATTATAAATGTCCTAATCTTATCCAAGTTGATCAAAATGATAATTTTATATTACTAAGTTTGATTTTGGTACGAATACACTTATACAATAGAATTAGTACATGTGTTTGGGTAATTATAATATCATTTTTACCTTTGATTACCCTATTTACTTTTAACTGTGGTAAATAAAAGTCAAAAATCACTATTCACCAAAAATTATTTTCATCTTATTGAACCAAATTTTACAAAATGATATCAACTGTGTCTCTTGGTTTTTTTAAATTCAATTCATAGAATCTATAATAACATGTTTTATGCAAATTTGCAAATGGGCCTAGAAGGTGGGTAAAAGACGGTAAAAAGTTCAATAAAATTTTATATATCTAATATTATTATAAAATGAATCCAATGAATAACATTGAACATATATAGGTATTATTTATCTATTTTTACCTAATATAAATTTAAATTAAATAAATAATTATTTAAATAAAAAGTTGATTTCAAACAATAACGGAGTGGTTTTTCACTATTCATCAAATATTAAAAGTTTTCAAAAAAATAAAAAAATGTCCCCATAAGATGATTTTGTTCTTTCAAATCAAAAAAAAAGTCCATTTTGAAAAATAAAATTTATAAAATTTCAAAAAGTGGGTATTAGTATTCATAATGGCTAGTTTGATTGGTCGTGGTGTGCTAAAACTCCAAGTTGCATACAACACAAGCTATAACATTATTCAAAGGGAAACATATCATGGAAGCTTGGGGTGTTATAGTAGTGGATAGTCGTTATTGTTGAAAATCTTTTGGAGTTCCAAATAAGTAATGCAAATATGCATTGAACCATTTTTCTTCTTGAAAAAAATAACAGGTGCACCCCATAGTGACACACCAGTCCGAATGAATCCATTATAAATATTCTACCATGTTTTATTATTAAATTCTTATAACTCAATTAAGTCTATTATATAAGTAGTATTTCAAATTTAAATAACACTGAGTTTTATATCTATTGAAAACTTAACTTTATGATTTAGGGGAATACTAGGACACTATTTAGGTAATACATTATTACATTCCCACACTATAGGAATATATTTAATGTTGTCTTTCTCTCTAACCATTTAAGATAAATAACCCTCATGAATAGGTGGTAAGACCCATATAATTGAATTAATTTCCATTTAAAGTTCATATTTATCTACACATTGATAGATAATCATTGGTTCTTTTAGATTATGAAATTTCAATTACCTTTCTTGGAAATTGATATGGTCTCATTTTAAGAAATCCAATCCATTCCAAAAATCATTTGAAATTAAACTAGATAGAGAATAATAAGATTTTCAATAAGAATATTCCCATAATATTCTATCCTAGAAGAGCTATATAATCAAGAACTAGTCATCACACCATTACGATATTTTACTACAAAATCAATATCTAATCATTGAGGTGGTGATTTGATACCCTTATAAAATTATCTAGTTCTAAAAGAGTGGATAAATCCATAATCAAATAATACATTAATAGTTCTAGAGTGGATGGTATGTTTACCTTTCACCACTTCTATATTATGAACCACCTCAATATTTTTGCTCAAATGATATTTCTCTCTGTCTCTTATCTTAAGAAGTTGTTTATTCCAATTTTTATCATTAAACCATGGATTCATGCACCGATTGGAATAATTTCCACACTCATTTCAATTATTTCATTGGAGTTGGGTGTCAAATTTGGTTAAGATTTATCTCTATATATTTTATTATATTTACTATTTCCATATTTTAAACACTCAATTACTCAATGTTTTTCTTTTCAACACTTGAAACATTTACCACCCACTATAAGAAAATTTCACCTATGCTTCTTTCCACACTTATGGCATAAATAAAGATTCATTTACATTCCTACAAGGGTATAATTAATATAATTTATTTGAAACTCCATCTTTCTATTCTTATCAGAACAATGAGAATGATAATAATATCCAATTCTACATTAAGAGTGCATCTAATGATTTCTTCCTAGCCACTAAAGACCCTTATGGTAAATTCCTTTTGAATAATTTTATTAATCCACTCAAGAAATGATCAATTTTTCTTTCAAGGTTGATGATAAAACTAGAAGAATACATTATAAGTCTTATAAAATTTTCCTCATAGGTACCAATAGATTCATCATCATTCTTCTTAAGATCATGGTGTTCCCTTTCCATTATCCTGTGAAGAGTTTGAGGAATGTAATTACTAAAAATTTCCATTTTAAACTCATCATACTTCATGGATTCAATTTCTTCATTTTATCACATATTGTTAATAATATTACTCAATTATCCAACTTTTCCTTATAATTGATACACAACTAGGATAATTTTCTCATTATCAGAGCACTAGAGAATGGTAAATATCTTGACAGTGGTACTGGTCCATTGATCGACTACTAGTGGATTAAATGAACCCTTAAAAAGAAAGAGAATCTTACCTCACTATAGAATCAATAGTGTGCTGGTCTCTCCTTTTTTCATTAGGAAGATTAGTATGATTCACGTATTGAGAGAGGTGGATGATCATAATAAAAATATTTTTCATTTGTGTTCCAATGTCATTTGGGTTGTCAAGAGTAAAATCATTTCATTTTCCACCACATTCATTATTACCATGATTCCTTCTTGTTTTAGCCATTGACTAAACCAAAAAGTAACATGTAAGCATTAAACTATAATAATTACAGTTAGAAATCATTTAATCATGAAAATAATTTCGGATATGACTTAAATTATGACATGTTGTTATCAACTTACAAAACTTTTAAGTTCACCCTATATCACTTTCAGTTCATCATAGGTTGTCTTAAGATCTAACCACATATTATTTATAACCTAATATATAAAAATAACGAAAATATCCTTTTATGATAATTAAGGTGACACAAGAATTACAAACATAAATATCACATCATTTTAGATGAATATTAAAAACATCTCATAATATTACATGCATACGGATCATGAAGGTTTAATGTCATTAGAGACTAGATAAATAATCAACTTATTTCAATAAATATATTCAAAATATCCCATAGAGTTTTTCTCACATAGAACCCTTCTTAGAAATTTCTTTCTTAATACCTTCCTTCATAACCTGGGGAAAAAGAGAATCTTAAGAAAGGGTGAGATCAGATGCTCAATGAGGGTAAACCTGGGAGATATTAATCAATGGACCTATCCAAGAATAAGAAATTAATAAGGGTATGAGAGAACAGTCATAACTCAAAGAGTTAATACCAAAATACTTATAGAACATAAATTATGAGTTTTAGAATAAATATTTTACATTTCAAAAGGAATGAGTCATAAGAGTAAAGAATCAACATTAATCAATACTTATACATGTGAGTATATCATAATAATAAGAACATTTCATAGTAATTTAGACACAATCAAAGGTAAATAAACTCATTTCATTAGTCAAGTGTAACTTCTAAGACCTTCATCCAATAGTGGAAAAAGTACAATAATGGATTGGGTTAACTACCCAAAATATTTTGATACATGGAATATCTACACTAACCATAATATTTCATATTATCTCATGATATATCAACCATTACACAATGTGATAGAGTGATATATAATTTCAGTCCCATCCATCACCTAACAAAAACCATATATATGATTTTTAAGGATTATTCCATAAAATTTATTTATTTCATATATATTAATAATTCTATGAATAAAATAAATGTTATCATAATATCATATCCCTATTAAATCATTAGAAACATCAAATGATGTTTGAATAGATGAAAAATACCTTTAAAAGAGAATTTGGACATTTCTTTGAATAAATGAGATAAATATCATTTTCTTAAGATAAAATATTTACTAAAATTTAATGGAATATTAAGAAAATTATATTCTTTTAAAATAAAATATTAGTATTTTAAAGAAATATTCATATAAAAGAATAGTCACGATGGAAGGAAAATTTATTCATTTGGTAAATTTTAAAATTATGATTCCATTCATGCTTTTTTTTACAAAAATTAATAAATAAAATGTGTGAAAAAATAGGGAAAATGTCATTATAATACATTGAAAAGAATGTAAAATATCGTTTAACATGAATTTAAATAATCATTTTATCATAAAAATATCATTCTTTATATTTTTTAAAGAATGTGGACATGGAAGAAAAAGTTGATCGACGAAAGAAGAAATAAGATATGCTAATATTAATTTATTTTCTCAATTATTTAAAATAAATTAAAGAGGATAATGAATTGAAATCATAATAACCCCATAATTAAATATATTATAAGAAAATAGATGGGTTTTAATAGATAAATATTATATAATTAACCTAAATGAGATTTAAGCACAAACAATCCAGATTAAAAATGAGAGTGCAAAATAAATCCTTACCTCAAGTCATGAATTTCTTTATAAAAACTATTAAGTTACAATATAATAAATTTATATTTTTCTACATACATACCATGGAAATACTCATAAATATAATATAACACTCCAATATAGTTTCCAATTACCAATTTACTAACAATCCTTTATTAAAATCAACATTCTGGTGTCAACTATTTTATTTCCCATGCATGTTCTAGTTTAACAATTCTAGTTCCTGCACCTTGTTCATAGTTTCACCATATATAAAATATTAATAATGTTTTCATTACCATATTTATTAATGATATAAAATTTTATATACATTATTATAAGGTGATGTTGAAAAATAAATTACATCACTTCATGGAGATGGTGGTTCATACGCACGCATGAGTTGTGTTTTCATTTTCTAAAAAATAGAATGAAATAATAATAAATAATAACATATATCCATATATTCACAATAATATAATTTATATAATATATATTCATTAACTCCATCTATATGACTACCCATGTGTGGTGGACATGAAAAAAGAATGATGTCGCTTCATGTAAGTGGAAGTCCACACATACGTCTGAATGATGTCATCATTTCCCATTCGATGGAAAGGAGGTAGAAACTGGTTGGTACATTCAATTTTTTAATAATAGTAATGATACATATTTTATAATATTAATATGGTTATATAATATTTTTAGGATTTTAAGGAAGAAATAAACTCAAAATATACTTGTAAAGACAATTACCCCCTCTTTGGCAAACCTCCATTGGATTAAAACTTAAACCTTCAAAGGTTTGTCTATTGGGGTGAAAAGAAACTCTAGGATGTAGGGAAGAAATTTATGAAAATATCTGGGTAATTATTGGCATATTTAGAAAGATAAAAATTTAGGAATAAGTTAATAGATGAGGTTCCCTTAATAAGTGAGGTGGGTGGAAAAATTCTAAATGCTTAAAACATTAAAATATAATAAATTCATATACAACTAAAAGTGGAACCAAGGAATTCTAAATAATAAGATAAGATAAGGTTGGGTATAAATCCACTTAACAAATTAGAGTTATCCAAATTTTAGAGATATTTTATGTCTTATATCTAAGTTTAACCCCTGGAAAAACCTTTAATCCCATAACACTGTTACTATTCATTATGACCAAAGATAAAATTGAAAAAATTAAAAAATTTGAAAATAATAATTTTAGATATGATTTTTTTACCAAATTCAATTTCTATAAGTATCAAAACATCATTTTAAAATATGCGTGAAAAAAAAATCAAAAAATATTTGTAGAAAAATATATTTTAAACATAACACTAAATTTATTGTTATTCCTTACATAGAAAAAAAATTTAAATGAATATTAAAATATTTAAATTAACATATTATCTAATAATTCCATTAAATTCATTCAGAAATAATGATTAATTTAATTTATTAATATGAAAACATATTTTGCACATAAAAGAAATTTTTCAGGAAAACATCACTTTTTACCATTAAATGATTTTATTTTTATTTTGATCCAATTTATAACCAAAGAATATATTTTTTAAATTTGTAAAAAATAATTTCCCATAATTTTAATAAATTGAATTAATTTTTAAATAAATTATATTTGACATAAAAATACTCATAAACAAAATATTTCATAACAATTCTTTAGGATCAATAATATTTCCTAAGTGAATTATAAATTATTTTCAACAATTTTATTTCATTTAAATACCATATAATGTGATAAATTTTATAATTTATAATAATTATTCACATAATTTTTGTGTTTCATGGTTTTGAAGCATTAGAAAAATTTATTTATTAACTAAAATTATATTCTAAAATCTTGGCGTGTATCCTTTACCCTTCACCAAAAATACCCCATAGAAACCATCATGTCATGATGGATCACAACACCCCATGACCATACATCCAAATACCAATTATCTATGTGCCTAAATCTCATTAATTATACCCCAAGACTTAAAAATAATAATTTTATAAAATAAAACCCCACACCTTGACTCAACCCTTCATGGCATGACATACCAGATTTCCCAACTTCCCTTTCTTCTAACTAGATCTTCACACCGCGACACCCATGGGAACACTCTGAAATACACCTCCCATCTAGTATATTAGTTAAAACTCAAGATTTCCTCCTATATTTTTCTCTCTTTACATCCAACACCTAAAATAAGGAATGTAATGGGTTAGAATGGTCTGGTTTTTAACATTAGATACATCTTAGATAATTATCATCCTCAATAATTAAATCCACCGTAGAAGGAAAATAGTAACTAACAACACAAATAGTCCCTCAAGAAATATCTCTCAAATAGAATGATATTATCTCTAAAGTATAATGATTTCATAGAAAACAAATATTCCTAAATAAATCAGTACAAATCAAACATTTCATCAAAAATAAAAACAAGGTTCAAAATAGATCAATGTACTGAGAATAGAACTATGTTTCATGTTCCCACAAATATTTTACAAAACACCATGAATTTATAGAACAAAAAACAATTTAATAAATCACCAATGAATCACTTTCCCTTGATTATCCTAAATCCCAAATAGCCGCTCCAAAAATAGTATGTCCTCCACTATATCTATCTCTCCATAATTGATGAAAAAGGAATCATCATGGATATTTTAATGATACTATGTCACATGGAAGATATCATTGATCAAATCTAAATATGGGGGATGTACTGAAAAATATATGACCTTATCAGTGTTCCCCAAAACATAAATGGATTTATAAACTAGGGAGAGAGATTACTCCCACAACCAAAAATCTATTATCCGCAATCAAGGGAAACCCTATAAATACATGATCACTAACCTAAATCTACATAATTCTACTCCTCTAGTATGAATAATATTTTTTATAGTACCATTCCATATGCATCAAACCTTGATTCATCTACACCATCTCATCAATGCTCTGAACCAAATTTAGTCTATAGACAACTGACTCTACAAACACATCACAATAAAATGGATATTTCAATTTCAACACATAAAATTACTTGAAGAAATCCATGTTGATGGATGAGTGATAACTATTATTATAATAGTACTAAATCAGATGTCAGTACTTCACCCATGATCCACTAAAATCTAAAACACATGCATGAAACATGATCTCCAATGTTAGGATGATCCACCACATCTCCCCATATATATTAGGATAGTGAAATTTCACATGGATTTATGGAATATTGAGAAGGCATGGGTGAATGAGGGATCAATTTAATTTTTTTTATGAATTAATACTTTTTAATTTAACCTCCCAGACTACTCTCAGTCTTGCTCCACTCTCTTGTATCTCATAGCCTCACCTGAATAATTGATAAAACAAATTTTCATTTAATATTTTATTAATAATAAATGACATAATTTTCATACATTATGTTAAATATGTTTATTTATAGAACATTTGGGATTATATCATTTATTTGATAATTTGATAGAAATTCATATTTTAACCCTTTAAAGAGCATTGTAGTATTTTAATCATAAATATTTTTCTATTGATAATTTAATCTGGATTTTTTTGAAAAATATATCTACTTAATAGAATAAAACATTAATTCAGATCATCTGAGATGGATATATAATATGATTAGAGTAAATTTTCCATGAATTCAAATATGGGCTGGACTCCTTAGATTGGAAACCACTTCACCATTTGGGAAATATTTTATACATAAGATATTGGATTGAGATATAATTTTTATATTAAATATAGGACCCAATTAAAATTAAATAATCCTTTTATAAGGATAGTTGTTTAATGTTTTTTGGAGGTTAAAAAGTTAGCGAAATTCAGATTAAAATATTTAGCTTAGTTTCCCATTCATACTTGTAAGGTCTCAAAACTCTATCCCCCCATCCACTATATAAATGTGTCTTTTATCATTTGGATCGAGTTTTACATGAATTTGGAGTCTTAGGGTAGAGGGAAGTGGTTTCACTCCATTATACAAGAATTTGAAGAGGTATAGATCTTGAAGCAAGGATCCCTTCATCAGAGCCTTCTTCTTCTTTTTCACATTGTAATGTCTGTGTTTTCATAATAAACTTATTAGTTTCTCTACTTTTTCATGTATGTTTTTGATTTTTATTATTTTTCACTAACTTATTTAGGCTGAAAGTCAATAAAATTTATAAACTATTGTGAATTAAAACCATTTCTACGATGACTACACCACCCATGAAAGAATAATTTTTATTAGTAATCGATCTACATATAACCTTATTAATTTATTTTTTTGAATTATTAAGATAATTTAATTCACATAATATGATCTATGAATTATTTTTTTAACTTAAAAGAAACTAAATATGTAATTCAATAATTAAGAAAAAACATGTGAGGTCGAGTAATGTTTGAATTGTGAAGGCTAAATATAAATAAGTTAAAACAAGATCAATTTGTAGAGTTCAAATTGAATTCAAAAACTCAAAAAAGACTCACTTAAAGTATGGATATGATCCTTAATTAAAAACTTAACAAATTATATCTTTGGAGTGATATTCAAATCAGGGTGTTATGATTGCATGTTCTGAAGCTATCCTAGGGTTTAATTCATTTCGTCATTGTGGTTGAGGTAAATTCTCATAGGGTTTATAGATTTAAAAAATTTGGGGAACATTGTTATGTGGATTTTAATATGAACGATAATGATTAATAATTAAGTGAAGATGTATATTTCTATCGATTATATCCTCCAAAACCATTTTCTTAAAAAACATCTTCTCATTATGATTTGTTAATTAAAATAAAAAAAAAATTTCTTCCAACATATATCTTCTAGTATTATAAACATTAAAAAATTACCAAATCCATTTAAGTAGTATGTTTCTTTATTTTTTTATAATAATACCTTTAAGATGATGTATTAAGTACTTATTCCTTAAAGTTTTGACCTTGGTTATCCACTCAACTCAACTTAAGTACCCAAAAACCACAAAAAATTTGATAGAACCCATAATAGCACCTTTCAAATTGTAACCATTTTCTGGGAGGCTAATATTTTATTCAGCTAATTAGAGGTATTTGTTTCTTTTATTTTATCTTGTTTTATTTTCTTTATTCTTTCTTCTTTCTGATTTCTCAATTTTTGTTTTTTTATCACTTTTATTCTCTTTTGGAAAATAAATTAAAACTTATTATCATTATATTATGGTCTATTCTTCTTAATTTATATACATTATCTAATTTATGAAATTATCCCATCCTAGGGATCTCTTTGATCTTGACCCTGAGATTGAATGAATATTTAAGGATCAAATCATATAACGTCAGTCTACAAGAAGTGTTGATATTTACACAACCAGGGAATTCCACCATTCTAGAAATTTTAAAATAAGAAGAACATCTAAACCAAATATAAAACCTGAAACAATGGATGAAAATATAAATAATGAAATCAATATAACCATTAGAGAGTTGGATGAACCTGATATTAATTATCAATCTACAAGTATTTCATATCCAACTATCGAATCAGACTTCAGACTAAAATCTTGGTTAATTCACATTCCTCCAAAATTTCATGAATTATCGAGTGAGGATAAAAAAAAAACACATTAAATAATCCAATATTATATGATCAATAAATAAACCAAGACATTTCTATAAATATTAAATCAAATTAAGATCATTCCAATTTCTCTTGATGAAATTCTAATGGATTGTATGTATTATTTTCAACCAGAAGACATAACACGTTGGAATTATTTGAAATTTATTTTCCTATAGATATATTTTATAGAATAAAGGACCAATTACATTAAAAAGGATATCTTAGGGATTAATAAAGCATAATAGAAGTCAATTTATGATTACTAAGAGTGATTCAAGAAGTTGTGCGCAAGTTTCCCGCATCACCAAATCAGTGAGAAACTCATCATTAAATACTTATATGAAGGAATCAAACCTATGGAGAGGAGTATGGTAGATTCCATAGCTAAAGGGGAATTGGTAAAAAAACTAGTATCTACGTTTTCATTGATCAACAATATGGAACAAAAGACCCAACAATTTGGGGATTTAGGTACAACACATGTTATAGGGGTAAATTAGGTAAGTCCAAATTCACTTGAAAATATTTTTATTGATTCCAAGTTAGGTGAATTAAACACTATAGAGAGACATATTTATTTGGATCAAAATAAGTACAAAACCATTTCTATAGGGCCTTGTAAAAGTTTCACTAAAAAAGACCACCCAACTGATTAATACCCCCAATTACAAGTTACATAAGATTGTGCAGTTGTATTCCATATGAGACCATATCAGCAGCAACAACAACCACACCCCCAAAATAATTTTTATTACCTTTCAAAAATATAAAACCAAGGGTGAAATGATCACTCATGAATTCGATATAGATATAGAAAACAAAAAACACCAATTTTTAATTAAACTTCTAGTATCCTCCACCTCACCAATATGGTTTTCAATAACCACAAAGGAGATTTAAATCCCAAGAATTAGAAAATTCAACAACAAAAAGGTAATTCTTAAAAAAAGGTTGATTATAATACTGATGACCATTTAAAATAATTTTTTATTAATAAAAATAATGATATTAAGGGTCAAGGTTTATATTTGAGGGAGTTTAAGACACAAATGATCCTGATTGCTATTTCCCTACATGAATTGGTAAGTAATAAATTTTAAAATATCCCTTCCAAACCTACTCCATATCCAAAAAAGAATGTAAATTCCATCACAATGAGATATGGTAAAAAACTAAATGATAAATCTAAACTTGTCACTACAATGTGATTAAGAAAAACTTTATAGACTCTCCATTCCATACAAACTAATGATCATCCTAAAGAGAAAGACAAAGGTAAGAAAAAGATTGATGATGTTCCTTCTAAACCCCTTCCATTTCCAAATAGAGTTATAAAAAACAATAATATGGATGAATAGAAGATTAAAAGTCGGATTTGGATATATTCAAGCGCATTGAGATTGACATACCTCTACTTGAATAAATCCGGAATGTTCAAAGGCATGCCGGATTTTTAAAAGAACTATGTTCAAATAGAATATGGATAAATAGAATTGAGTGGATCAGCCTTTGGAGGAATTTATTTTAACTCATCACACCATCCATGAAATTTCTGAATAAGTTTAAGGGCCCATGGACATTAACCATTCCATTCAACATAGGAGAGTTTCATTTCTATGATGATTTATGTGATTTAGGTGCTTCTATTATGTCATGCATCACTCTTTTTTCAATTTCTCAAGGATTAGAGAACTAAAGCCGATGAAGGTGGTGGTGTAATTAAAAAACAGGGCCACAACATACCCAATGGGATTCATCGAGTATGTCCTTTCTTAAATGAGAGATATGATCTTTCTAGTAGATTTCTATGTGTTGAATATGGAGGACCATTAGGTAAATTCCAATACTTCCATTATTCCTCAAAATAGTCAAGAAAATCAATAATGTTTGTGAGGTTACAATTTATATGGAGTTTGGATATGAGATCATATGATTTTAAATTTTTTAATCCATGAAGTACCCCTCAAATATGAATTCTCATTTCTTCTTCTCCCATTTTGACCAATCTTTTAATAACTCTCCAAATCTTAATTTTATATAATTTTCAAATGGGGATCATTCCATGCCTAGAGTGATCTTGAGGATTGGTTTTATTATGATTTTGAAAAATAATTTCACTCATATTTCTCAATATCAAACCACACTCATTTCTGATTCTTATATGGATTATTTTTCAAATTTTGAGCATGTACTTTTCAAATTATGAAACATATTTTTATTTTTTAGATCGATTTGATACATTATTCATTGATGTTGATGATATAAATTCAGACCTAAAAATTCAGTATTCACATATTTTAGTTCACAATTCATTTCTATCAACACATAACCCACCCAACCTATAGCTCAAACCTCTACCCCCAAAATTAAAATATTCACACCTAATGAATGATGATAAATTTCCTATAATAATTGATAATATTCTCTGACCTAAAAAAGATACACATTGAACAAGTTATACCAAAGAGGTAGAAAATTTTATTAAGGTGGATATCATTTACCCCATTTTTGACTCTATGTGGGATAGATCTATCTGGTTGTACCAAATAAAACTAGGTCTACTATTATGAAAAATGATAATGATGAGTTAGTTCATGTGAGAGTAAAAAAAGTTGGAGAGTATTCATAGATTAAAGAAAACTAAATAAATCTACTCATAAGTACCATTTTCTACTTACATTCATTGACTAAATGATTGAGAGATTTGTAGTTAGGACACACTATGGCTTCATGGGACGATTTATTTGGATATTTTCATGTTCTCATTAGAGAAAATTACCAGGAGAAGATGAAATTAACTTGCCCATTCAGTACATTTTATTACCAAATAATTCCATTTGGGCTTTGTAACACCTAGTTACCTTCCAGAGATGCATGTATAATATCTTTTTTTATTTACTTGAGACTTTAATGGATGTATTTATGGATGATTTTATAATATTGGGTTCCTCACTTGATTATTGTATATTGATTTTGGGTAATGTGTTGCATCACTTAATTGAGAAAAATCTAATTCTAAAATTTATGAAATTTCATTTCTGGGAATATATGGGAATTTTCCTAGGTTATGTAGTGTCAAAACATGTAATTAAGGTTTATAAATATAAGGTATAAATCATTTCATACTTTCCATAGCTTATATGTGGGCATGATATTCGATCATTCCTTAGACATGCTGGTATTTATCGGTGCTTCATCAATGATTTCAGTAAGATCACACCACCCTTATCTCTATTACTTCAAAAAGATATTGAATTCATTATCAATGATTCATGCATGGTATCATTTGAGGATTTAAATAAGCATATAACCACTCCACTGACCATACAATCCCTATAGTGGGAGACCCCTTTTGAGATTATGTGTGTTGCTTCAAACTTCACACTTATAGTGGTCTTATTGAAGAGGGTGGAAGTGTGATCCCAAGTGATTTATTATGAATATATGAATTTTTAATTACAAAAACAATTTACACCACAATGTAAAAAGTGTTTCTTGATATCATATTTGATTTAGAAGAAGTTTTCGTTTAATTATTGGGATCTAAAGTGATTATTTTCTATGATCATGAAACTTTACAGTTCCTTCTAAATAATTCAGAAGAAAATACACAATATATTCATTGGATACTGCTTCTTCAAGAGTTTTACATCAATAAAATCGATAATAAGGGGTTATATAACTTGGTTTCTATTCACATGAGTAGTATCAATCACATATTGGAGCCTGATACCCCAAACCAAATTGCATTTTGGGTCAATTTACCCAATGAGAATCTCTATGTCATCTCAAGAACACATCCTTGGTATTTAGATTTATCAAATTAATTGGTTTCCTTAGAAATTACTACAAACCCAAATAAACACCCAGTTGAATAATTTAAGAGTGAATTTAGGTTTTATATGTGGAATGATCCTTTATTTTGGTGCATTTGTAGTGAGCATGTCATTAGGTTATGTTATCCTGATCATGAGTTTGAGTATGTTTTTCATTTTTTTTGTAAAATTTCTTATTCTGAAAACTTGGGACCCAAAAGAGTATCTCATAAGGTATTAAACTTTATAATATATTGGACTACCTTGTTTTATGATTCCCATGTGGTTTTTAAGTCATTATATCATTAATAATACACTGTAATCATTTCTAAGAGAAAAAAGATGCCTTGATATCCCATATTACTTTGTGTAATTTTTGATGTCTGTGGAATTGATTTTATGGATCATTTTATAAGGTCATTTAGTTTCTTGTACATTCTTTTCACTGTTGACTAGGTTAGTAAATAGATGGAGGCCAAATCCACCAGGATTGATGATTCTCATATTGTAGTGGATTTTTATGGTTAAATTTTCTACTGCTTCAGAGTACCAAATCCTATCATCAGTGAATAAGGGTCACACTTCTATAATATAAATTTTTATTCCCTTAATCAAAATTATTGGGTGAAGAAAAAAAATTCAATACTATACCACCCCAAACAAATAGTCAGGACAAAGTTTAAAATAATGAGTTGAAGAAGATATTAGAGAAAATGGTGCGGTTGAATTGGAAGGACTGGATAATGTGATTGGATGATGATCTATGGTATTATAGTATGAAATTTAAAACATCCATCAGTCTTTCCCCGTTACATATAATTTTTGGGAAGCCATTTAATCCTCCCATGGAGGTCAATCATCAGGTGTGTTGGGATATGAAGAAATTAAATATGGATTTATCCCTAGATGGAGATCAAAGAAATATATAAATTCAATATCTTGAAGAGATTTGATTATCATCATATGATAAATCAGGGATATAAAAGGAAATATTAAAGGCATATCATTATAGAATGATCGAAAATGGGAGTTTAATGTAGGAGACAATGTCCTTTTCTATAGTTCATGATTGAATATGATGTCCAGTAAGTTCCATTATAGATGGTTGAGACCTTATGTTGTATCTAATGTTTTTACTTATGGTGCAGTGGAGGTCACTCAAGAGGATAAGGGAATAATATTTACAATAAATGGGTATCAGTTGATGTTGTACATTGAGCGATTCTCAACACATACATTTGATGCCATCACACCACATTATTCCATTATAATTTGAAAATTTCAATATATGACTTACCCTCTCAATTATATGTCATTTTTAAAAAATTTAATTCTTAATTTCACGTGAATATATTATTTAATAGAGTTACATTGAGTAAAATGTATTATTTTCAGTGTGGGGGATGGGAAAACATTTTTCGGTATCTTATTTAGGATTTTCATTTGTGTGTATTTTATGTTAATTATAAAAATAACAATAAAAAAGAGATAAAAACACATCATGTAAAATGATCATTAACATGTGGAACATATAGAAAATGAACGTGTTCAAAATTCATTGGAATCATGATAAGAATGAGAAATATTTCAAAACTAAGGGTTTATTTTTTGAAAAATTGAAATTGTCGATGATATGATTGGTGGTGTCATTATAAAAAATTTTATATTATGACACCATTATTTGGGATATTTGTTCATGGTAAATTGCTTCATTGATTTCTCCACAAAATGTTTTGTGCAACCATGAATATTGATATTTTTCCTAATTAATTGAAGGTATATACATGTTTCGTAATAAAAATTCATTTCACATTAAGGGTTGATCCATACGTTCAATTCTCATCCTAGTTTCCAAAGGTTAACTAAATATTTTCTCTAATACTAACTATAACAACCTGGTCTTGATGCACATAGAAATTACATCACTTTTTCAGAATACCTAAAACATTATAGAAACATACGCCCCAAATATAGCACTAGTTTATACATTTGAAAACATAGAAACATAAGAATTGGTAAATAATTGAGATACATTATCTCCCTATAGGTTCTTCATGAATATCACCCTTCTTGAAAAGTCATACTTGATACACATCTTCATAAAATATGGAAGGAAACATAAAAAGGGGTGAGATCAGATGCTAAGTAAGGGTAAACATGGGAAACATGTATGCATAAACATATGCATAGGGGTATAAGAATGTGATCATAACATTTAAAGATATCTCCATTCATATCAAAGAATGTAAACATAAATTAGGGAATAAATCTTGATAGTTCATAAAACATGAATCATAAGGAAGTAAATAACATAGTCCATGAAAGGATAACATAGGATTAAAACATGTAATTATGGAAAACACACAAGCATATAATATTATTTCCATAGTAGCCAATTCATCGCTGCTAAGACCATCTTGGTAGTATAGGTTCAATCCTTATACCATATTGGAAGTCATGGTTCACTCCCATGGACATCAAATTAGCAGGATTTCACGAATAATACCATATTAGTTGTCATGGTTCACTCCCATGTCCATATTAGTAGTCAAGGTTCACAATTATGACCATATTAGTCTATATCCTGAGATATAAATCATTAGCTAATGCATTGGAGAGAGATATAGGTCCCAACCATTTCATAATTAATTCATACATCATGTTCCATAAAATCATAAACAATCATATCATAACCCATTAAATTAAATGAGTATTATAAACATGTAATAATATCATAACCTATGAAAAAAGATACAAGTTTCATAATCATTTCTTCAAAAGTATAACCTGTGAAAGAAAAATTCATTTCATAAACATATAACCCATGAAATTGAAATGGGTTTCATAAAGACAATAAAATCATTCATAAAACATTCATAGATGTAATATTAATGGAACATTTTCATTATTTCCAAAAAAGGAATGGGTAAAATCAAGAGACGTTTTATTATATGGGAAAGAATTTTTAAATAAATTTTAGAATAATTTCTTGAGTAAAATATAATTTCTTCTTTAAAAATTGTTTTTTAAAAAATAAAAAATTTTAAAAATTATTTTTGTGATAAATAGACATGAAAACTTATAATGAAATCTTTGAAACATTTTAAAACTTTTTCCCTTCAAACTTATTAAGAAAATCTTAAACCATTTCAAAACCACTTTCCTTGAAAAAATATGAAAGACTCTTATAAACCATTTTAGAACATAAATCTCATTAAATAAAGATCATATAATGGGTATGTAAATACACATATGTTTAATTATAAGATGCATATAATTCATTCATTGGAATTACATACACCACACAAAAGAAAAGAGTGGTGAACATGAAATGTATCTCATATATTTAAAGATTGAGATGAGATTCCCTTACCTTGTGTCTTGACTCTCATCGTACTCATTCAAAAATCCTATATAATAAATATAAATTTATTATAAATATATCAAAGAACCATATTATTACTTCTAAAATAATATATGGTTTCATTATGGCTTTATATTACCCATTTGTTAACAATTCTATGTTGAGGTTTCACTTTGGGTAATATTCACCTTTTCTTTCGCATATGTATTAATTTTTTATATATTTGGTCCTTATAATTATATCATGATTTAAAGAATTTAAACCATGATTTAAATAAAATTTATATTAATTATATGTGTATCATAATAATCCATATAATTTTTAATTATGAAATGGAATATACCATTCATGGAGATGGTAAATTGTACATACGCATGAACAGTATTTCTATTTAATTACCATGTTAAAAGATAGTAAAAATCACATATATAAATATATATGTATAAATATAATTATTAAATTAGATTTATTATATCATATATATTCACTAAACACGTCCTTAATAAATTCCTTGTAGTTTATGAATGAATCACATCGCTTTGAGGGGGCGGTAGTACACACTTCCTCAAACGAAATTATCGTATTATCAAAAAATAGAATGTATAAAGATATGTGTGGTAAAAGAATTAGATAATAATAAGGATATAATAAATATAATATATAAAATATATAAACATATTTTCTATAATTATTTCCACCATGAGAGGTGGTAAAGGAAAAATTAACAATCATTATTTAGTGAAGTAGTAGTTCACTATACACGTACATAGTATGTCATTACCCATTAGATAGAAGTGTGTGTAAGTTTAGGTAGAAAAATTAGAATATATAAATACTAGTTTAACAAGGATACTATTGTTTTTATAATAGAATGTTATAATAATATTTTTGGGATTGTAGAAAGAATTTAAAATAAAGGAGTTTGAGGGAGGGAGTTACCTCTTAATCGGGAAACTACTTTTAGTTAGCACAAAAGGGCTTCCTTAGAAGGATTTATGCCCAATGAAGGATTCAAGGAGGAATGGAGGGATTTTTGGAAGATATTTGGGAAGAATTTCTTTGAGATAATTTTGATTTATAGGTGTGAGGAAGTGGGAGTAGAGGAGGCCATTTATAATAGAGGAGGAGTGACACTTTTTAAATATTTTAGAAAAGGGAATCACCCCTCATGTTTTTTTACTGAATTTAGATCCAATAATAGTCCAACAAAGAGTAAAGGGAGTATATGTTCTAAATATATCTATAAATATATTTTGGACATGTTTATAATACATTTAATTCCTTAAGATTATGGTCTAGTCCCATATTAAGTTTAATTTAACCTTATTCCTTGTAATAAATTTTAATTACTTTCACTAATATATTTGATAAAAAACGAAGTTGAACTTATTAGAAATAATATATTATTTTAATTTCATATATGAAATTCATTTTCAAAAATTCTAATAATATAAGTAAAAGTAACCAATTTAAATATATTCACGCAATCAGGTCAACAATGTGGGGTTTTAATGTAAAAATGATCCAAAGTTTTCATAGTTTTTGTAACCAATTTCATTGTGAAATTGGTCCTAATGAACTAAATTAGATTAATTTATAAAAACACTATCTAATTAAACTTCCAAACAAATTTTAAATTTAATTTAACCTTACAAATAAATTAGATGAAAAAGTCGTTTTGAACTAAAATATTGTATTTTTCACTATTTAATAAAAAAACATCACATAAAAAACAAAAACATCACCCTAACCTAAGTTTAATTGTTCTATTTAAAATAAGAAGTTTATTTTGACATATTAAATATATAAAATTTTCAAAAATTGGATTTATAATATGTTTTCCATTAAATGGCAGTAAAATTGCCTGAATAAAAATATTGGGTTTTATGTGTTAAATTGGTTTTTTTCATTTCTTATGCTTATAAAATCTGTTAGATGAATATAAAAAATATTTACTTGGATATATAACATATATATTACATTAAAATTACTTAATAATTGTAATTAATTTAATTTATTAGGATAAAAACATGTTTTTGAGCTTAATAATTGTTTTTTATAAAAATAATCATTTTATATTCAAATGGTTATTATATTAATTTAAAAGTAAATTTAAACTAATTAATTAATTTTATATGTTTTGAAAACGATATATTTTAATAATTTGTTTAATAAAATTCAAAAAATCTAAATTAATGACAAGGATATATATTATTATATTTTTTAAATAGTATATTATTATTCAGTAACACTCGGTCTTGCATGTTGTCCATGCCATCGAGGAAAGTAAGTTTCAAGTGAAATGAAAGCTTACCTTAGTGTTCTTTATAGAGTAATATAACCATTATATTGCATTTAGTTCATGATTATCTTGTAATTTCATATGATTCAAACCAAACTTTGTGCTTTAAAATAGAGAAAATAACTATTTTCAGTGTTGCATGAGATGAAAAATATCAAAAAGATTAAATTAATTCAAAAAAAAATTATTTCACAAAATATTTGTGTGTTACAGATGAATAAAAATACAAATAAATAATTATAAAATAATTAATCACAAAAATATATTAATTAAATAATATCCTCAAAAGTTTGATATATAAATGAGTTAAAGAAATAAATACTATAGTTTTAATAAAAAAACTCATACATTGGACTTAAACACAAGATAACACAACTATGGATTAGGAAGTCAGTTTCTAAACTACTAAAATTATATTTTAAAAGTTTAAATCCAATAAAATATGCACATTCTATTAAACATGTATATCATACCAATAGATTTTCACAAAAAATTAATTTCAAAGAGAGAAATATAAATAAATATAACCTGATTGACTCTATTGAGAAAATAAAATCATTTACTTTATTTAAGGGAAGTACAAACCATTAATTTTATCACAAAAATTACTTAAATAATCATGAAAACCAATGATTTAAATCAATCATCTTTAGAAAAATTTTCAAGAAAAAATTTATATATACTCTATGTAATTCAGTTTAGCACAACATAAAGACCCTTCCTCCATAAATAAAACTCAAATTTACCCTAAATGATAAAGTATAAGGTGGAAGGTTACATTTAACAATTAATGTTCATAAAAATATAATTTAATTAGATCATAATACACAAAAGCATCACAAGAAAGGTTAAGTAGTAATATTAATTCCACCAATTTTTACACATTACACAAAATCCCAGTATGAAAAATATATTTCATAGTGTACATACAAGATTTTAATTAAATAAAACAATTATATTCAATTTTTCATAGAGAAAAACATGTATAATATGGATTTTATCATGCATCCAGTTTCTAGAAATCATCATATAACATTTACCATAGGTAATTGAGGTAAAAGAAAAAAGTATAAACGGATCAGGTGCTCCTTTATTTGGATGATATTTTTTCGATTTAATTTAAATAAAATATAACACATCTATATTTTTATACAATAAAACCCATTTTATCCATTTAATACCTATAAGATAAAAAATAAATATTAAAATACAATATTGATATTCAATAAAAATTCAAGCATGTTAATAGTTAGAAGGATAATAAATTAAATTCTAAAGCTACAAGTAATAACGATTCTAAAGAAAAAAAAACCATAAATCCGTAAAATCATAAACATAAATTCCTACCCGCATGAGATCACAAACTTGGGACCTTATTAAATAAAACCAAAATTAATTGAAATGGGAATATCCTATATTAAACAACCTCACGTGAACTCAAATTCATTAGGGAAAATAGGTGAAATAAGTGTCAACATGTGTCAATAAATTTTTTACCTATGAAATTCATTAAACCTAATGTAAATATTTTTTTAAAAAAATAATATATATATATATATATATTAAATTTTAGTAAATAAAATAAGAAGTATATCATCTGATTTAATTTTGAATAGTTTCGTCTCAACAAAACCCTGGAATATATCTTGTACTCGAGTTCCACTAAAAAAATATGGGTGACTGATATTTATTTTTAGTAACTAAAATAATAATAATAATAATAATGAAAAAATCAAAGAAATAAAACTATGAGTTTTCTCTCTTGTAGTTCTAAATTTAAAGTCTTTAACTATAATTTACATAAAATCTAATAATGACATGGATGGTGTAGTTTTTTTTGGAAAGAAACCATTATATATGGGTTTCCTATATTTTTTATGAGAAATAAATACTATGGGATTCAAAATTTATAGGGATGAAAGCTTGTTCCCTAACAAATTCCAAAAAACCCTAGAAACCCCCTTTTATTGGGAAAATAATACTTGTATTACTCATCTTTAGTAAAAAAGTATTTCCATCCACTTCAAAATTCAAGTCATATTAGGAAAATTTTAGTCTCTTTTGAATTGGACAAAAGAAATTGGATATATCCAATGGTTTTAAATTATTTTCATAACTATTGTCACTAAATTTGGACTTGAAATACATGGAAGGTGTGAAAATATCCAGGTTTAGGAAAAAAATTGAAACAGACTTTCCTAAGCTATTTTGAATAGAAGTCATACAATTGGATTCATGTTCTAAGTTACCCCCTTAGAGTTATCTATTTTCAATGAAATAAAATGGGTATATCATATTGTATAATATACCCTAAGTTATTTCAGGTGACGTGCATGTGATGCACAAAAAATTACAATATATTGATATCATATATGTCACTTGATGCGTCTATTATAGAATATGATAGGATCATGATATAGAGATCATGGATTTAAAGACACCTCCTGCATGGTTTACCTTTAGTTATTTATCAATGGATGGCTACACAATTTTTTTTAAAATTTAAACAATAATGAGATCTTAATAGGTTTGTGTTATAGGTAACACATGACGAAATTTATGGGATGACGTATGATGCTCGAATCCCTTCACTAAATGAATGGATCCTATATAATGGGATGTGATCCCCCGATTGGGTACAAATGTTTCTTCTAAGTTATAGATAAATTTCTCAGTTCCTCCCTCCTAAAAATAAATCTAATGAGGTATTTTCCAGTTAAACATTGGATATCCAATCAATGAAGGAAACCTGGATTCTTAAAGAAGTTTTATAATTATTTATCTTAGAAATTAATTAGGGGAGATTTTAATCAAATTCAATGATCAGGGATTCTTATTGGGTGATTTAAAAAAGTTTTAATTGAGTAAAATGTTTCAAAATTTTACAATCCTTGATTGAGACACCCTCACAATAACCAAGGGTTGGTGTTTATCTCAAAAAACCTTCTAGAGAATTATAAAGTAGGAATTATGATAGTATGAATTAATTTGGTTTTTATTTTTACCATGATCTATGCTATGTTTGATACTAGTTAATTTAATTCAATCATATCTATACAAGTTTTAAACTATTTGATTTTTCTTGGGAAAATGATTCCTTATTCAATGAGTATTGAAACACCTCTTAGAGAAAATATAGAGTAAGGATTCAAGTTTCCTTATTATTCCATTATAATTAATGACGTAGATATTATATGGGGGTTCTTAAAACAAAATATTATTACATACAACCTCACAATTATAATGGATTGGATAGTGACTTTTAAGGATCATATTGACTCATATTATCATAGTGTTTCTATTACTATACCTAAAGTGTTTAAAATTTTTATGGATAGTGGGGTATGCTTGTGATTTGGGCATGATGGTATATTTAAGACCTTATATATTTAATGTGTATGTTAGATGGGATTATTATTCAATTATAGTAATTAATGAAAAATATTGTTTTTAATAGTTGTAGATAATTGTTTTGAAGCATTTCTTGATGAATTTTATAGTATAACACTAGGTACAATGTAAAAGTCTTCATTAAATTATAACTTGGATCATGTATGATATATTTTCCTTCATAGAACACGACACCTAAATTTATATAAGAATAAATTATATAATTATTATATTTAGAGGAGAAGTTTTTTTATTAGGTGTAATGTTTCACCTTGGGAAGCACATGTTCTATTTTCTAAGAATGTTTATGGTAGCTCATAGTTGGGAATTTACTACTAGAAGCTGAACTAGGTGACGATAAAGAATAAGAACCCTTTTAACTTTTATTAATGATATTTTTGTTTAATTATAATAATAAAAATTATTTTCAAAGATCAATTTGAGATCAACATATCACTAGTTGTGGGTGAAGAAATATGACATTCTGGAGAAAACTATCAGAAGTAGGTACAAATATTATATATTCTTGCTAATTCTATCTTGGGTTTCCAATGATCTTGTTATTTTTATGACCTTAATGAATCACATGGTTCAAAAATTCATTAACTCATTTGTGGTGGTGTTTGTAGATGAAATATTCATTTAATTTGTATCAGAGGAAGTGTATAGACAAAATCTAAGGGTCATTATAGAGATGTTTCATGATCATTGGTTATATGTGAATCCGTACGAATTATATTTTTAGATTCAAAAGGTGAAATTATTAGGATATGTCATCTCTAAAAAGGTAGTTTCTATTGACCTTGAGAAAGTTTATGTAGTGATGTCTTGATATTGGCCTAAGAATTTTTTTAAGATTTGGTTTCACAATCCATTCCCATTAGAACACCTCCAAGGATAGTAGTGACTATTCCCAAAAATGTCTCTTAAGTAGTGGTTTAAATCACCTCTAAATTGTTTTTAATTATACATTCACAGATAGTAGTGGAATTAATCAATTAAAGACAATTTGTTCATGATGATTTTTTATTTTACAGAACTTTTTTGCGGTGTTTTTTATTGGAATAAGTTTTTTTATTTAAATATTTTGAAACTTTTTTGGAAAAAAAATTATTACTTGCTTCAGTTCGCCCGACCCAACATAACCCATCTGTATCAATATGCCCTAAAAAAATCGTTATAAACATGACTAAAGTAGGATTTAAACCCAATTATTATAAGTTATTCTATAAATCCTTTACCACTCCACCAAGTTTTCCATGTTTTAATTAAATAGACTTTAATATTCTTATATATATATATATCAACAATTAAATTCTTGTAAGTATATATATATACTTATATATAATTATAAATATATATAAATATTTTTTTTACAACTATTAGAATATTTAAATATAAATAATTATAAGTACATATAAATAAATATAATAATTCATGTTAGAGATGCCTCCAAGAATGTAGTGGGTACTAGATATGACCCTTATATGGATGGAAACAAAGGGAATTATCCTAAAACATATGTAAAAATGATTTCCACCACATTGTTTATTGATAAGAACTGTATGATCTATTGCCCCCTCATTTCTCTATTCCAATGAATCTTTTTTATGATTCATTTGGAAAGGCCACAGATGAGGAATGTGAGTAGAGAAAGAAAAAAAACTCTTACTTTCCACTGATAGAGTTTGTGTATGAGATATTTCCCCAGGGACTCGGTGATGCTTTTGATGACTATTCTAACTCACACACTAAGTTTATATTTTCAAAAATTGAACCTAGTTTCTTCAGTTAAAATGAATATCTCATTGTTTTTTAATTCAGATCTTCTAACATTGAAGAACACATCTGATCCAACCAAATTCAGGGCATTAAGGACTTATCATAGAAATATAGTGTCAAAGATTGAGAAAAAAATGATGAAGCCATCAAGTTATGAAATAAAACCACTAATAAGAAGGATCCAACAACTCTGAACATAGATTATTAGCCCAATACATGGCATGTAATACCCCTAATCTTTCTAAGGTGGACTATTTTTTTTCATATTATCATGGGGGATTTTGAGCTAGGGTGTTTTAGGTTATGATCTTAGCGAGTTTCAAGATAGTTTTGGGATGTTTGGAAAGTGGTTTACAGGGAACATAGTTAGAAAATAGTTAGGAGAAACCATGAAAATTTCCTATGTAATTGTGTGATTGGAGAATTTACAGAAAGTGAAATTATTATGGTTTGAACAAGGTCTAACACACCTTTTATCCCAAATATGAAACCTAGGGTTTGGATAGTGGTTTCCACAATGTTTGTGCACCTTTTTTCAAAAAATGTAACCAAATAATTCTGTGATATTAATTAATTTAAAAATTAAAATTTCAACCTAAAACCTCTCAAAAAATATCATTATTCCCCTTTTGGATATGGATCATGAACCAATATAACCATATATTCGATTATAGAAATTATTTTCCAACTAGAATGCATTTTTATCTCTTCTTGGCTGATTAGATCATGAAATTTAAAGTATGTATCACTTTTTATTCTTCTTCTCCATCATCTTCACATATTATATCAATAATAACCTTAAATTAGATCCTCCATGGATGGACCTAAGGTCTAGATCTTGATCTAAAATTCTTTACTTGAATTATTGAAGAGTGGAACCTGAATCTGCCATAATTTACTCTATTATCCGGGTTGATTCGAGATTTTT
The DNA here is from genome assembly GCA_963277665.1 of Viscum album. Lineage (NCBI taxonomy): Eukaryota > Viridiplantae > Streptophyta > Magnoliopsida > Santalales > Viscaceae > Viscum > Viscum album. The sequence continues at coordinate 1,519,724,036 of OY728131.1, read as the reverse complement.
TCAATACAAAAGATTCTATTTATTAGTTCTAAGCTTGTACTAGCCCTAAACATATCCTCATCCTTATATCTTTATTATATAATCCTTTTTTAATGAATTTAATTTTTATTCTAGGTACTTCTGTGTTGTGATTGATTTGGGTGGACAATCGTAGAAATTAGAGTTCTAATATGCTTGAGGTGGGAAGTGATTACGAGGTTATACATTTTATATAAAGATGTAAAAATTGATTGGAATGTAGGTGCATGTGTATCCCTATGAGGAAAATTCCACATGAATTTATTAGCATATGTGTGTAAACCTATGAGAAATCTATTGTATTTCTTAATTAGAATGTGGGTGAATGTGTTTTCTTATGAGAACTCTATTGTGTGAATTAAAGTTGTAATTGAATTATATTGTGTCCATCCATAGTGATATGGTTGAGTCATGGGATGAGACATGTATTCTTGATCTAATTATATTATGTCTATACATCATGACATAGTTGATCCATGGAATAAAATGTTTAACCTGAGACTAATACTATTGTAGTTATCCATCGATTAAATTGTTGATTCATCATATGAATTGTGCTACCTTGTTCAGATTATGTGACTAGATTGATATACCATATCATTCAGTATGGAACCAAAGAAAGTAGTACCAGGGTTCTTAGTATCATGGTTAGTATATGATGAATTTACAAGTTGTACATTGATTTATATTTCTTATAAAGTATTTAAATACACTTTTATATACACATGTATCACTTATTCCAAGGATTTGTTGGTCGTGTCTATAAGGCCCCATGCCTTAAACCTTACTTAATCTTGAGTTATTACAAGATTAAACATTGAGGATATTTTCAGGTTTATAGTTTTAGAGAATTAGATCATGAAACTTGCATTACATTCCACATTTAAACAAAGTGGTTACATAAAAGACAGTATTCATTCTTCCCACCAACGGAAACATATTTAAAATATAACATGGATTCTTTCTTAACACATCCTTGACACTATCATCACATCATGTACCTTTCCCTTGACCTGTGAAAAACATTTCAAAAACTTGGGATGAGCATAAAAAGCTCAGTAAGGGTTACAAAAAAATATGGAAAGGAAACATGAGTTCATATATACATGAGAATGAAATCATACTTTACCCATAAAACATAGGCACTTTAACATACCTCATCAAACCATGAATAAATCATAGAAAACATAAGACATAAAGGTAACTTGAGTCATTCATAACATTCTTACGTAGGGAGTAACCCTCTTGGTTACGTTTGGAATACCCGTCACAGTATATTCCCTAAATCTCTTCGGAGAAACCTTAACGTTTCACTCCTTCGCGTTACCCAATGCATTGGAGAGCTATATCGGGCTCACCCGCCCTTAGTTTATCACGGAACCACCTGTTCTTCATAACAATGCCCAAGAACCATAACATAATCGTATCACATAAACATGAATAAAGGAAACATAACATTTCCACATTTCAATCACAATATAACATTTTAGGATATTGAAATAATGAATCCATTCAAAAAGAAACCATTTCCAAAACCATTTAAAACATTTAATAAAGAGATTTTTGAATCAAAGTGTCCCATACCACCTTGAAGCTTTTAACATTTTAAACCATTAATATCCATATAAATAAATCCTTAAAACAATTTTGAAAACATGGATATTAATAAGAACAAATAATTAAAACATTTAAAACGATATTTTGGTTAAAGGGGTTTTACCAAAATTAGAGACACTTGAATACAATAATCGAGGAATAACATTTAGTCAGAACTTTATAATATCATGAGAATAAAAGGATTCATGATATAATACTCCAAAGGACAGTATATACACCATATAAGAGTGAATTGGTGCATAACAACAATGAACCCTCAATAGAAATGTCAAATGTGATGAAATCCCTTATAAAGAAGGTATCCTTAAATTAAGGACAAATAAATCTCAAAAATATGTGTGACAAATATATATACACCAAATATAAGTGGATATTAAGTGTAAAACAATAAAAGGTCAATCACATATATTCAATGGATGACATATTCAATGACTACAAGTTGAACCCAAAGAAATCGAAATTGGGATAAAAAGTTCCCTTGACAGCCTAACGGCATCACATCAAAATGCGTTGATGAGAGATAAAAAGTGTATCTCATCACTTGGACATAAAATTTACATCAATAAAGATGTATGAGAACATATCCCAACATAAAAATATGTAAATTAAAAGACCCAATAAAAGAAGTCTTTTAAAAAAAAGAGGAGGGTGAAAGGTTCCCTTACCGACTTGGGTATCTTTCAAAACATACACCCCATGAAAGAAAGACAATAGGTCATTGATGTAAATACTCATAAACGAAATTATATTAAACAAAGAGTAGAATAATGGGCAGTACATATACCACTCAATGGAATTTGTGGCGAATGTAGCATAAATCTCACGGGAATAAAAGTGAGATGAAAAATCCCTTACGAAAACTCGGCAGCCTAACGGCGCCACATAAAACTTCCGAAATGGATTGATGAGAGAGAAAAGGGTCTCTCATCTCATGAACATAAAAATTACAGTAAATGTAATATAAAAGAACATCCCAATCATAAGAAATATGAGCTTAAAATAAATGACATAAAAGAGTGTACTTAAAAGGAAAGAGAGTTGTAGGATCCCTTACCTCGTGTCCGACTTGACTCGATCGTTCTTTAATATCCTGAATAATAAACTTGAGTTAATTTCTAATTCCTTAAGAACCTTTTTCAAGTTCATTATTACTTTTATACCACTTATTACCATGTCATAAACATTATTCAATCATTTAAGTTAATAATATTTGTTTTGCCGATATTTGGTTCTTAAGTCGAAAGTGGACTTCTTACAATTACATGTTGTTCGTGTGGCCAAATGTTTATTATATCCAGAATTGTATTCATTATGTAGATATCATATATGTCATATATATCCAGTACATGCATGCATTTATAACATTACATAATCATTTAGAGGTAAGAAATGAAATGCACCGTTCATGGAGACGGTAAGCCGTACGTACGCATGAACGCTACTTTCATTTCTATTTCGTATTTTATAGAATGGAATAATAATGATATAAAGGTATATTATAATTCCAGTATAATATCATATATAATATCATATTTCCATACTTTATACATCCCACATATGGTATTTAACGAATCAAATCACTTTGAGGGGGCGGTAGTCCGCACTTCCTTAAATGAAGATATCGCGTATACCCATAATGGAAGCAATAAAGGTAAGAAAAAAATGAAAAATACAGAAGAATAAATAAAACATAAACATATAATATATCATATATAAAAATAGTGACATCATAATGGCCACCTTTGAAGGTGTTAAATGAGTATTGAACAATCATCGTTTCGGGAGGCAGAATTTCACCATCCACGGAAACCGTATGTTCTTTAACCATTTGATGTAGTTGTGTGAGAGTGTAGCTCGAATAAATCTTATAACAACATCCTATTATATTTAAGATACTGATGTTGTTACAAAAGAAGTAAATAAAAAGAGTTTAGGGGGTTGGAGAAGCAAAATAAAACAAATGAACATGAGAGAATGAATTACCTTTAAAAGTGTAACTCCTTTTGATTTGAGCCTAAAGGCTTCCTTTGAAAGGATTCTGCCCAAAGGGAATCCTCTAGGGTGAGTAGAGGGATGTGGAGAGAGTAAATGGGCAGAGGTTGGCCGAGCCAAAGGATTTAGGAGTGTGTTAAATGAGGTAGAGGTGGGGGCCTTTTATAAGAGGAGAGGAGGGGCACTTTTGAAAAGTAAAGAAATATTACTTTATTTGAAAATGTGTTTCGGTTTCAAAAGGTCCCACATTGATATAATTCGTGGATAAGGTGATAAGGCTTCGAAATCCACTCATCCAATAAGTTTTGGACATGTGTAGTTCATAGATTTTACATTATCTTTCCATTTTATTTAAATCGTCAAATAATGATGTCATCACTGCATCATTATTATGTCATAAATAATTTAATTTATTTAATGTCTAAAAATTATAAAAAAAATACTATGATGTAGGAAATCTTTTTATATTTCCAATGACTTTTTATAATCAAAATTATGACTTGTGTAACCCCACTTAAAAATTGTTTTAGTAAAACATATCATGTTTGTGTCATTTTTACTTTTACATTAAATAAAAAGTTATTTATGTCATTTCCCAACCAAAGTGTCTCCATGGGGTCCCCAAGTTGACCCATGGCTTGTCTTGGTCGGCCATGACACAACCAATAAGGTTGGGACATGTTTCTAGGTCATTTTATATTATTAAAGCATTATTTATACCTTAAACTACCCTAATTACCACTAATCACGATTAAGAACTTAATAAGTTACTATTCACCAAAAAATTATTTTTATCCCATTGAACTACATTTTACTTCTTAATGACAACCATGTATGTCGGATTTTGGAAATTCAAAACACAATGATGGCAAAATTTCATTTAAACGGAAAATCAGTCTTTATAAGTACCACTTAGTGGTTTCACTATTCATCAAAAATTGAAGTTTTTCAGAAAATTACCAAAAATTCACTCTAAGCTATATTTGATATTCCGAATTCAAAAATGAAGTCTATTTTAAAAAATTCAAAACATATTAGTCACATTAATTAATTTAATAATTAATTCCCGCTGTCAGAGCAAATAGCGTGTTTTTATAAAACAATAAGTATCAAAAGATTGACACTAGTTTAAGTCTGATTTCAAAGTGAAATTGATTCCAACGACCACTATTGGATTTAATGGTAAAAGTATTTTCTAATTTCACTTTAAAACCAATTCAAAATATAATCTAATCATATAAATAAATTAGATTAAAAAGTGGTTTTGAATTAAAATACAACATTTTACACTATTCATTAAAAAAATGAACTTTATCGGAAAGATACCAAAAAATTACACAAAGTAAAATTTGATGTCCCGATTCTTAATAAGAGTTTTATTTGGTCCAAAAGAATGTTTAAGAGTGAACAAAACTATATTTAATGACAGTTCTCCATTAAAAGGCGATAAGTGAACCTTTAGTGAAAACTAGGGCATATACGCCTAAAATTGAATTCTTTCCGTATTTTAAGCCTTTATCTTTTATTGTATAAATGTAAAAATATTTAAGAACATATATAATCATATTTTAGTTATTTCTATCCATTCCCGCCATTACAACGGCTACATGTTAACTACCATTTAAAATAATATTATTTTATTATTAGAGTGCAACGTAAGATTCCCAAGAAACTCGTTGTTGCGTGTTGGGTACGCCATCGAGCATAGCGTCCCCTTTAAATTCATATTAATATTTTATTCACAAATATGGATAAATATGAAAATGTCATATTCCTTATTTACCTGGGGTGTTACATCCTTCCCCCCTTTTGGGAATTGCGTCCTCGCAATTTTAAAATTGCGCTTGGAAACATCCTTGAACGTCCCACATCGGAACAAGAGTCGCTAAAACAATCACTTTAAAATAAAGAAAGATAAGCACAGAGGTCACCCGATTTAACCCATACTAGGATTCAAATTATGAAAATATGGACATGGAGGAAAAAACAAAGGGTCATGTTCTGATGGAGAGTGATAGAAAACATGTTTAGGAGAAAGTTAACAATGAGAAAATCACAAACTTGTGATGGGTTAAACGTTATTCGAGTTCCCAGTAGGAAAAATTAATAGACAACATTTTTGTTTTAAGTTACTTTTTATTGAGGAATTTATTCATAAGGAAACATAATCACTTATCATATTGACTTTCTACTTTTATTAGATTCCTTACACAAACTCATATTTTCTTCAAAAGATGAGTATTTAGGAAGACTTGTTCACATTAAGAGTACTATAATCAACTTCTAGAGAATCACCTAATCCACAAAATAGAACTATATACTTCACATGTCTTTATACTTTAACCAAAACCAAAACCAAAAAGGCTAGTAAAAGATCAGATAATCCAGAAAAGGATAACCCTTTATAAAAAGAAAATATATTCTTAATCTCCAAAATTTGTCCAACAAAACCCAAAGTTCAGCGAGGACCATTCTATAATCAATTTGTCCATAAAATTCTTCAAAGTAAACCAATATAAGATTGAAACCCAAATATTTGAAGGATTTAGTCGCATAGTCTTCCAAGATAGATCGTAACATTTATCTCCAAACAACATCAGTTGCTCCTAAAGTCTCGTATTAAAAAGTAATTAACCTAATCACATATTCTCCATGATAGGTTATTCATTTTCATAAATAACCCAAAATAAACTTACTCTTAATTCATAAAATCATATAACTAGAATGAATCAGTCAAACTAACCAGGGACTTCACGTAGTCCAGTGGTAGGCGATAAATACCAGTCGCACATTGGTTGTGGGTTCGATTCCCGCAACTTTGTTCGACGCGACGGGATGTCACACGATTTACGTGTTGTCCTTTTTCCAAAACTATATAATTCTTAAAACATTCCCCAAAAGGAGATAAAATATTCAAGAATAATCATAACATATTTTCACCTCAAGTTTATCTCTTTCCTTTCATTTTCCATCATATCATAGAGTAACCCATAATTACCAAAAAATTAAGTATCATATAAACCCTAATGGTTACCTTAATAATTATTACCTGAATTTCCACATCGGGTTGTCCATCTCATACATGATGCATTAGAGAACTCACCAAGGTTGAAGTGGTTGATCATGACTCCTTGATATTTGGTTTAGAACAACCATGAGTTTCCTCATTGAATCCTCCATTTTATCTAGTATCTTAATCAGAGAACCACCACAGTCTCCTTCAAACCTGTTGTCTCTTTGGTGCCTGCTAGATCAATCCATTCACTAAAAATAGAAATGTCAATGTGAGTATATCAACAAAACCATCATGTACTAATGTGGAAGGTAAACACTAAGATACACTTACTCATTCACTTTATCTAAAACTAGGAATCTTTCTGAAATCCTAACCATTATGGCAATTTCACTTATGCTTAAAGAATACCCTAACCTCTAAAGTTGTCTAAACCTACCTTTGATACCAACTATAAGGCCCCATACCTTAAACCTTACTTAATCTTGAGTTATTACAAGATTACACATTGAGGATCTTTTCAGGTTTAGAGTTTTAGAGAATTAGACCATGAAACTTGCATTACATTCCACATTTAAACAAAGTGGTTACATAAAAGACAATATTCATTCTTCCCACCAACGGAAACATATTTAAAATATAACATGGATTCTTTCTTGACACATCCTTGACACTATCATCACATCACGTACCTTTCCCTTGACCTGTGAAAAACATTTCAAAAACGTGGGATGAGCATAAAAATCTCAGTAAGGGTTACAAAAAAATATGGAAAGGAAACATGAGTTCATATATACATGAGAATGAAATCATACTTTACCCATAAAACATAGGTACTTTAACATACCTCATCAAACCATGAATAAATCATAGAAAACATAAGACATAAAGGTAACTTGAGGCATTCATAACATTCTTACGCAGGGAGTAACCCTCTTGGTTATGTTTGGAATACCCATCACAGTATATTCCCTAAATCTCTTCGGAGAAACCTTAACGTTTCACTCCTTCGCGTTACCCAATGCATTGGAGAGCTATATCGGGCTCACCCGCCCTTAGTTTATCACGGAACCAACCGTTCTTCATAACAATGCCCAAGAACCATAACATAATCGTATCACATAAACATGAATAAAGGAAACATAACATTTCCACATTTCAATCACAATATAACATTTTAGGATATTGAAATAATGAATCCATTCAAAAAGAAACCATTTCCAAAACCATTTAAAACATTTAATAAAGAGATTTTTGAATCAAAGTGTCCCATACCACCTTTAAGCTTTTAACATTTTAAACCATTAATATCCATATAAATAAATCCTTAAAACAATTTTGAAAACATGGATATTAATAAGAACAAATAATTAAAACATTTAAAACGATATTTTGGTTAAAGGGGTTTTACCAAAATTAGAGACACTTGAATACAATAATCGAGGAATAAAATTTAGTCAGAACTTTATAATATCATGAGAATAAAAGGATTCATGATATAATACTCCAAAGGACAGTATATACACCATATAAGAGTGAATTGGTGCATAACAACAATGAACCCTCAATAGAAATGTCAAATGTGATAAAATCCCTTATAAAGAAGGTATCCTTAAATTAAGGACAAATAAATCTCAAAAATATGTGTGACAAATATATATACACTAAATATAAGTGGATATTAAGTGTAAAACAATAAAAGGTCAATCACACATATTCAATGGATGACATATTCAATGACTACAAGTTGAACCCAAAGAAATCGAAATTGGGATAAAAAGTTCCCTTGACAGCGTAACGGCATCACATCAAAATGCGTTGATGAGAGATAAAAAGTGTATCTCATAACTTGGACATAAAATTTACATCAATAAGGATGTATGAGAACATATCCCAACATAAAAATATGTAAATTAAAATACCCAATAAAAGAAGTCTTTTAAAAAAAGAGGAGGGTGAAAAGTTCCCTTACCGACTTGGGTATCTTTCAAAACATACACCCCATGAAAGAAAGACAATAGGTAATTGATGTAAATACTCATAAACGAAAGTATATTACACAAAGAGTAGAATAATGGGCAGTACATACACCACTCAATGGAATTTGTGGCGAATGTAGCATAAATCTCACGGGAATAAAAGTGAGATGAAAAATCCCTTACGAAAACTCGGCAGCCTAACGGCGCCACATAAAACTTATGAAATGGATTGATGAGAGAGAAAAGGGTCTCTCATCTCATGAACATAAAAATTACAGTAAATTTAATATAAAAGAACATCCCAATCATAAGAAATATGAGCTTAAAATAAATTACATAAAAGAGTGTACTTAAAAGGAAAGAGAGTTGTAGGATCCCTTACCTCGGGTCCGACTTGACTCGGTCGTTCTTTAATCTCCTGAATAATAAACATGAGTTAATTTATAATTCCTTAAGAACCTTTTTCAAGTTCATTATTACTTTTATACCACTTATTACCATGTCATAAACATTATGTAATCATTTAAGTTAATAATATTTGTTTTGCCGATATTTGGTTCTTAAGTCGAAAGTGGACTTCTTACAATTACATGTTGTTCGTGTGGCCAAATGTTTATTATATACAGAATTGTATTCATTATGTAGATATCATATATTTCATATATATCCAGTACATGCATGCATTTATAACATTACATAATCATTTAGAGGTAAGAAATGAAATGCACCGTTCATGGAGACGGTAAGCCGTACGTACGCATGAACGCTACTTTCATTTCTATTTCGTATTTTATAGAATGGAATAATAATGATATAAAGGTATATTATAATTCCAGTATAATATCATATATAATATCATATTTCCATCCTTTATACATCCCACATATGGTATTTAACGAATCAAATCACTTTGAGGGGGCGGTAGTCCGCACTTCCTTAAATGAAGATATCACGTATACCCATAATGGAAGCCATAAAGGTAAGAAAAAAATGAAAAATACAGAAGCATAAATAAAAAATAAACATATAATATATCATATATAAAAATAGTGACATCATAATGGCCACCTTTGATGGTGTTAAATGAGTATTGAACAATCATCGTTTCGGGAGGCAGAATTTCACCATCCACGGAAACCGTATGTTCTTTAACCATTTGATGTAGTTGTGTGAGAGTTTAGCTCGAATAAATCTTATAACAACATCCTATTATATTTAAGATACTGGTGTTGTTACAAAAGAAGTAAATAAAAAGAGTTTAGGGGGTTGGAGAAGCAAAATAAAACAAATGAACATGAGAGAATGAATTACCTTTAAAAGTGTAACTCCTTTTGATTTGAGCCTAAAGGCTTCCTTTGAAAGGATTCTGCCCAAAGGAAATCCTCTAGGGTGAGGAGAGGGATGTGTAGAGAGTAAATGGGCAGGGGTTGGCCGAGCCAAAGGCTTTAGGAGTGTGTTAAATGAGGTAGAGGTGGGGGCCTTTTATAAGAGGAGAGGAGGGGCACTTTTGGAAAGTAAAGAAATATTACTTTATTTGAAAATGTGTTTCGGTTTCAAAAGGTCCCACATTGATATAATTCGTGGATAAGGTGATAAGGCTTCGAAATCCACTCATACAATAAGTTTTGTACATGTTTAGTTCATATATTTTACATTATCTTTCCATTTAATTTAAATCGTCAAATAATGATGTCATCGCTGCATCATTATTATGTCATAAATAATTTAATTTATTTAATGTCTAACAATTATAAAAAAAATACTATGATGTAGGAAATCTTTTTATATTTCCAATGAATTTTTATAATCAAAATTATGACTTGTTTAACCCCACTTAAAAATTATTTTAGTAAAACATATCATGTTTGTGTCATTTTTACTTTTACATTAAATAAAAAGTTATTTATGTCATTTCCCAACCAAAGTGTCTCCATGGGGTCCCCAAGTTGACCCATGGCTTGTCTTGGTCGGCCATGACACAACCAATAAGGTTGGGACATGTTTCTAGTTCATTTTATATTATTAAAGCATTATTTATACCTTAAACTACCCTAATTACCACTAATCACGATTAAGAACTTAATAAGTTACTATTCACCAAAAAATTATTTTTATCCCATTGAACCAAATTTTACTTCTTAATGACAACCATGTATGTCGGATTTTGGAAATTCAAAACACAATGATGGCAAAATTTCATTTAAACGGAAAATCAGTCTTTATAAGTACCACTTAGTGGTTTCACTATTCATCAAAAATTGAAGTTTTTCAGAAAATTACCAAAAATTCACCCTAAGCTATATCTGATATTCCGAATTCAAAAATGAAGTCTATTTTACAAAATTCAAAACATATTAGTCACATTAATTAATTTAATAATTAATTCCCGCTGTCAGAGCAAATAGCGTGTTTTTATAAAACAATAAGTATCAAAAGATTGACACTAGTTTAAGTCTGATTTCAAAGTGAAATTGATTCCAACAACCACTATTGGATTTAATGGTAAAAATATTTTCTAATTTCACTTTAAAACCAATTCAAAATATAATCTAATCATATAAATAAATTATATTAAAAAGTGGTTTTGAATTAAAATACAACATTTTACACTATTCATTAAAAAAATGAACTTTATCGGAAAGATACCAAAAAATTACACAAAGTAAAATTTGATGTCCCGATTCTTAATAAGAGTTTTATTTGGTCCAAAAGAATGTTTAAGAGTGAACAAAACTATATTTAATGACAGTTCTCCATTAAAAGGCGATAAGTGAACCTTTAGTGAAAACTAGGGCATATACGCCTAAAATTGAATTCTTTCCGTATTTTAAGCCTTTATCTTTTATTGTATAAATGTAAAAATATTTAAGAACATATATAATCATATTTTAGTTATTTCTATCCATTCACGCCATTACAACGGCTACATGTTAACTACCATTTAAAATAATATTATTTTATTATTAGAGTGCAACGTAAGATTCCCAAGAAACTCGTTGTTGCGTGTTGGGTACGCCATCGAGCATAGCGTCCCCTTTAAATTCATATTAATATTTTATTCACAAATATGGATAAATATGAAAATGTCATATTCCTTATTTACCTGGGGTGTTACGGTGTCCTACTGAGTTTTATACTCACACCATGCATGAACATCCCAGTGAGTGTATAGAATTTATATTCAGGGATCCAGTGATGGTGAAGGGACCTATGGTTGGAAGTTGAGAAAGAGGATTAGGGTGGTCCAAGGTAACATTAAGATAGACTTTGAGATCTTTTTCCGTCATGATTTATTTGTCTTTCTATCTTTTTTTTATTTTAGTACATTGATCCACTGCATGTGTGGATCCTATTGACTGTATTTTACTCTTTTATTCCGTATTTCTACCATATGGATCATTTTTACGTTCCATGTTCTATATTAATTTTAGTGTTGTTGATTCAATTTTTTTTTATATATTCGTTGTATTTATGATTCTTGGATATCTCATACCGAGCAAATAGTCTCCCCATGTTTTTTCATAGACCCTCACAACAAGTAGTAGCCTCTTGTTTATAGGGAGGCACACATGAGGTAATGTGGGACCTCATCCCAGAAAATGTTATTCATGTATGGGGTCTTACAAATTAATATCCAAGGGGATTTCTTTTGTTATGTTTTGGGGATTTAGTGGAACCTATATACGATAGTCCAAACTCTGGGTAGGGGAATTATGCTAGTGCTTAGATAACACCCATATAGTGGACATTAAAATTACTAGTTAAGTGGGATTGCATTAAAAATTGATTGATTATAGTTTCATGTAATTCCATGTGTATTATTGTGTGGTTATAGTTTATGGGATTTTATCATGGTTGATAGGAAATAGTGAGTGAGTTCACGCATCATAGATAGACGCATAAGATCACATGTCATACACTTGTTTCCTTTGATGGATAAAACTTGAAATTGTTATAAATTCATATGTATAAGACTGTGACTAATGTGAAGATACCATTAAAGGTTTAGGAAATGGGTTGTTATGGATAAGTATGACTAGGAACTATGGGTGAACTATTAAGGTGTGTTTCATAAGCTTATAATTTTCTTATTAATTACTTAAATTTTATTAATGGTCTAAGTTAGGGAAATTATAAGTTTCCTTCTAAAAATTCATAGATTCTACCTAGAAAAAATCCCATTATAGTACCTTAGTACTTGAGTTAATATGTTCCTGAGGTGGGAGATTCTCCTTTTGTGCCTCCGAATGTATAGGAGGGTGTGATTGGTAATGTTCCAGCAGTTGTTCCAATAACTTAGGTAGTGAAACTGATTCATACCGGGGTTTTTAGTTCAGTACCAGTTCAAGGAAGATGATTATAGAGGATTGGACTATTTGTGGTGAATTTTACTTGGGAATTTTAATTGTATCATCCTACAAAATTTTATGGTATAGGATATCCTTGAGATACAAATGATTATATGGAGATCATTGAAGGTATATTTGATATTTTCTAGACCCTCGATGATTGGAGGGTCATGTTTTCTATATATATATTATAGGGACCCTATAAAAGGTTGGGGGTCATGATGCTTTAGGGGAAGTGGAATGGGATTTTGAAATGGTGGGGTGGGTGTGGGTATTCAAGGACATATTCTTCAAGTAATTACTTCTAGAGACATTAATATTATGTCAAGCATAGATGTTTATAGAACCTCAACAGGGATCACTATTGGAGTCTATTTATTCCACTTGTTTGATATATTTTTTTGTATTTTCATCTTTATTGTATGGGAATGAGACCCAAAAGGACTTGAAATTTGAAATTTGTGTAACACGCCAGGATTTCATAGTACATTATCTCTTTAATGTAACTCAATTGCTTGTGCTACATGCAACACCTTGTTCGAGGGAACCACAACTTACCAAACTAGCCATTCAAAAATCAATTATGAATATTATTAACTGAATTTTTAATTTTATATAATCCATATAATTTTATTGTCCATATTATGTGTTTCTTAGACAAAATATAAGACCAAATTCAATTTTTCAGATAAAGTATTTTTTTAAAAAAATGTAATTTTACCACCTTTTAATGGAGAATGCTTTTTAAATAAAATATTTGTCACTTTTATATATTAAATTTGACTAAATAAACTTCTTATTTAGAACAAGGACATAAAAACTTTGTTTGGATGAATTTTTGGAATTTTTCTAATAACTTTCATATTTAGAGGAATAGTGAAAAATACAAAATTTTAATTGAAAATAACTTTTTTAATAGAAATAATTTTTAGTGTTAAATAATTAAATTGAGTGGTTTTAAAGTATAATTAGATTATATTTTTATCATTTAATATAATTTAGGTTATTATAATTATTTTAACATTTAAATTGGACCTAAACACATGTTAATCTTTTGATGGTTTTTACTAACCCTCTTTTTGGTATTGACAAGGGGAATTAATTTTAAATTAATTAATAAAACTTATATGTTTTTAATTTTATAAAATAGACTTCATTTTTGGATTCAGAATATCAAAATTATCTTAGGGTGAATTTTTTGTATTTTTATGAAAACTTTCAATTTTTAATGAATAGTGAAAAACATTGCATTATTGTTTAAAACTGACTTTTATATAAATAATAATTATTTTTATTGAAATTTATTTTATATTCAAAATAGAAACATAATACCTATATTAGTCCAATTCAATTTATTGGATTCATTTTATAATAAGATTAGATATATAATATTTTATTGAAATTTTTAACTTCTATTTACCCACCTTATAAACACATTTTCAAATTTTCATAAAACGTAATTTTACCTCTTATATGAATTGAATTTATAAAATCTGACAGACAAAGTTGAAATCAGTAAGTAAAATATGGTTCAATAGGATGAAAATATTTTTTTGGTGAATAGTAACTTTCCAATTTTATTTAACATGGTTAAAAGTAAATAAAGTAATTAAAGGTAAAAAATAAAAAATTACCCGAACACATGTACTAATTCTATTTTATAAGTGTATTTAGACCAAATACAATCCTAGGAATAAAATATAATCCTTTTTATCCACTTGGATTAGATTAGTACATTTATTTTTATTTTATTGAAGGAAGAGTTAAAAGTGTTAAATTCACGTTTTAATAACTAAAACATTTTTAATTTTGTGTTTTACATAAGATAATTTCTACTATAAATATTCATTATAAATATAATAAGATTTTTTACATCATGGTGTTTTATTTATAATTTTTAGACATTAAATAAGTAAATTTATTTATGACACAATGATGATGTCGTAATTACCATATTAATGAAAGATTAAAAAAATTTATATAATAAATATCCAAATAAATGTAAATTCAGATTTTTGATGCATCCCAATAATTTTATAGGTTAATATTACTTGTTAAGATTGATTTAATTTATTTTTTTCTAAGTGATCAGGTTTTTTTGACTTTCAAAAAAAACAAATCATAAATTGTGTCAAAATTGACATAATTGAGTTTAAAAAAAATACTATATTATTAAATGACATTATATTCCTAAAAATATAAGGTTCTTCCAAATGACATATATAATTATACATATGTCATTAATTGACCACTTGGAATTCTCTTGTAATTTTATAGTATGTTTATTAACCGTATAATATAAAAATACTAGAAGACATTGTAAAAGTTAAACTATTTAACTAACTGTTAAATATAAAGGATAAGGTTAATATAGTGACCTAAAATTCTCTAAAACCTAATGGTTGAGACTATGTCTACCCATACACACCTTAGAATCTAAATAAATCCATTTGGATCCATTACAAACTGAAAATAATTTTATAATAAAATAATATTTCAAGCCTTTCCCAAAGTGACCCTCACCTCTTTCAATGTTTTCTTCTTCTTCTACTTCTTGTTTCATTGTTGTTTAAATATCAAAATAATAACTCAAGTAACTTCTAAATAATTTTCTATTATTATAAATATGGTACAACCATATTAATTTTTCTATCCATCCTATTATTCAAATATTCACCATACATGCGTACATACGACTTACCATCTCCATGTTGTGGTGTAGTTTGTTTATCAACACTTCATTATTTGGACGAGTATAATAATGAGTATAACTGATGTAAATAATAAATATAACATGTTAATGATTCTTTATATATAATATACCATTCAATTACATACTATTTCATCATTAATAAAATGATATCATCGCTCGTGTGTACGTATGACTTACCATCTCCATGACGCGATGATATTCATTTCGACGTTCACCATTCAACAATGATTATACAAATTTATATTATCAATAAGTATGTAATATATGAAATAATAATGATACTAGATATATATATATATATATATATATTTATGTATCTACATATATCTCATTCACTTACTTCCGTTCAATACGATATGAAAATTGAAATGATGTTTATGCCTACGTACGACCGACCATCTCCATAAATGGTGTTTTCCATTTCGTATAACTATCTATTATACATATTTATATTATGAATATATATGATACATAAATAATTTTTTATATTCTGGATGGAATTAAATCATGATATAAGATATACTATCATGAATAAGAAGTTAAAACACATATGATAAAGAAAGATATTATAACCCAAAATGTTATTTTAACATAGAAATTATTATTAAATTGGTAGTATAAATCCATAAATTAATCAAATACGATATCATAAATATGAATTTGTTATAATTTAATAAAATACTATAGTCATTATACAGGCGGTTAAACATACCATCGACCAAAGGAAAGTACATGGTAATGGTTAATTCCTCAATCTTATTATTATCCGAGATTGTTTTTGTGTAATTATTTACTAGGACATTTTTATCATCCTTGTTCATGTTTCATAAATTGTTTTTCAAAATGAACATTTTATGTTTTTTCGGAAGGTACTCTTTAGAAAGATCATCATTTTAAATGTTTTAATGATTTGTTTTTCTAAATATTTTTAATTAATGTCCATGTTTTAAAAATTATTTTAAGGATTCATTTTTATGAACACAATTGTTTTAAAATGTTAATTACATTAAAAAGTTTCAAAGTGGTATGGGACACATTGATTCAAAAATCTATTTTAATTGACTTCTTTTTTAAATGTGTGACTTTTAAATGATTTCACAAAAATGGATTTTTATCTCAAAATGTTTTTTTGACCATTTTCAACTGTGTCAACATCCTTTATAGGATATTATTCTTGATTGATGTTGATTTATTATAATACAATCTTCCATTTTTTATTGAATGATTTATGCTATGTTTTATTGTGGATGTTCTATTTTTATACCATTCATAGTTTATGTTTAAATTAATTACATTTTGTATGCTAGTTTTAATATGAATGTTTATGTTATGTTTTAAAATTTTCATATGAGGAATGCATTAGACATAGTAAGTGACGGGTGGAGCCCGCTATAGCTCCTCGATGCATCGGTAGGTCTCCATAGACAAACTAGTGTCTTGGTAAAAGGCATTGATAAAATTTATATTTATATTATTAGCACGATGCCTTGAATATGTGCTTATAATTTCTGACATTATGTATTCTCTCATTATGAAATTAGTTATTACATGTGCTTATTTGACTAGTAGAATATCCATGTACATGTTTATATGGTAATTTTTGATTTATTTTTTTCATATTATGTTCAAGTTTATGTTTAGACGGATATTGTTTTTATTACACATCTTTCCTTAAAAGTTTATAGCTTCCTCTAAATTATTTACCCTTACTGAGCATCTGAGTTCACCCCTTTATTATGTTTTATTTTCCCAGGATCCCAAGAAGTGTTTTATGATTGACATGAAGGGTTAATCTAAGAGAACATTGGCTTTCTCAAAGGATTATTTATGCTGTGTCACATAATAAAAAGTCTTATATAATGTTCATGTATGTAATCAATTTTCCAAGACTGCTAAACCGAACAGTCCTTTAGGACTTGATTCCTTGTAATAATGCCAATGTATTAAAATAATGCACAGAATTTGGGTAAATAGAGTCGGGGAATTAAATTTGGTATCAGGGGAAGTTTAGTACAATCCTTGGAAACTAGAATTAGAAAAACTCTGATTAGAGAACTTTATCCTAAGATAAAATTTGATAATTAGTATAAAATAACTTACTATAATTTTTGTAATGTAGAGATTTTATGAGTTTTCAAAGCAATACATCATTTTCTGGATACGAGCAGGTAGAGGAGGCTCTGGTAGAGATACACCTTGGAGTGAAAAATCCAACAAGGAGTTTCGCGATTGACCCGGGGTATCCTAGTACACAAAAATGTGCATTGCTGCCCTCTTGGTTACGACACTCCTGAAGGATATGCCTAGGATAATTCAAATTTTCATTACAAACCATTATGAAGGAATTATGATTAAATGTGTCATCATAGAAACCATTTTTATGATTATGATACTAGATGTGTGAAAATATTCAATTAATGTTCATGATTTTTCTAGTTTTTGGATTATACATTATGATATGATCTAAGATAGTATATTTCATCATTTAGAAATGGCGCCCATTAGAAGGAATGAGAACTCCAGCAATACACATGATCTAAAGAGTAAGAAGGATCATATCATTCATGGTATTAAACAAACATTTAGAAAGGAAATAATCTCTCACATATTATCATCATATGAAGAAATAATATCATGTGTTAATAAGATAAGTAAATAATTTTCTATGTCGTATGGATTTAAAGGGAAAATAGAGAAGAAGAGGATGGAAGAGAGAAAGATGGATAATGGGAATAAGAGAATGACGGATTTTCCCATATGCGATAACTGTGGAAAGAATCATCTTGGGAAGGGCTTGAAAGGAATGGGAGTTTGTTATAAGTGTGGGGAAAGAGGACACCAAGTTCGTGATTTCAAGGGTAAAAATGGTTTCAAATGTACATTGCTTAATCTTCAAAATGTTGGGACACTTTGTTAATCAATGTCCCAATCATCAGAGTATACCATAAATGAAGCTATTGGATAATAATCATGTAATGATACTACCACAGATGAAGATGAATGATTAGTGTTCTTAAGTTGTTATTAATGAATTGTTTCATTTGAGTATTGTATTTGTGATGTGAAAGTTATAAGAATTATAATGTATAAAAGGATTGTACTGTAGTACATTTTCATCAAGGATTATAAATTTTATGGTACCAAGTAAAGTGACATATTTTCAAGTTAAACATTGTGGAAAATATGTGGTTGAGAAAACGATAAACCTTAAAAATGTCCTAATACTGAGGTAGTGATTTTGGAATAAGGGATAATTGAGTTAGATAATGTATATTGGGTATTATTGACATCCTTGGAACATATTAATGGTTTTTTTATTCCATCATTGTTGGAGTATTATTTCTTTTTGGATTTAATGAGTATATCCAATATTTTATAAGGATAAAGGACAATGAATGTATTCAATAAGGTTTTATGGTAATTTAGGGTGTTACCATGTTTTAAGAGAATATATGATGAATGTATTCACATGTTATTATGTGAAAAAAGATATTTAATGATTCATTTATATGGACATGATTGTTTTAAAATGTTAATTTCCTTTCAAAAGATTCATATTGGTACGTTAAACATTAATTAAAAAATATCTTTTAAATGAATTTCTTTTTTAAATGTTTTACTTTTAAATGATTTCACAAAAAAGGATATTTCTCTCAAAGATTCTTACTGATCATTTTCAACTGTGTCAACATCCTTTACTAGATATTATTCTTGATTGAGTTTGATTAATTATAATACAATATTCCATTTTGTATTGAATGAGTTATGATATGTTTGACTGTGGATGTTATATTTTTATACCATTAAAGGTTTATGGTTGAATTATTGAAATTTCATATGCTAGTTTTAATACAAATATTTATGTTATGTTTCAACGTTTTCATATGAGGAATTCATTGGACTTAGTAAGTGATAGGTGGAGCCCGTTATAGCTCCTCATTGCATCGGTGTGTCTCATAAGAAAAAATAGTGTATTGGAACAAGGCCTTGACATAATTTTTATTTATAGTCTTGGCATGAGTCCTTGATTATGTGGTTATGATGTCCTACCTTATGCATTCCCTCATTACGAAATTAGTTATCACATGTGATTATTCGACTAGTAGAATATCCACGTGCATGTTTATATGGTAATGTTGGATTTATTATAGCCATATTATATTCAAGTTTATGTTTAAAAGGTTTTTGTTTTTATTACAAATCTTTCCTTTAATGTTTATAGCTTCTACTAAATTATTTACCCTTACTAAGCATCTAAGCTCACCCCTTTCTTAAGTTTTATTTTCCCAGGATCCCAAGAAGTATTTTATGATTGATATACAGGGTTAATATAAGGGAACAATGGCATTATCAAAGGATTATTTATGTTGTGTTTTATGTTATAAAGTGTAATGTAATGTTAATGTTTGAAATCTATTTTCTAAGACTGCGAAACTGATCGGTCCTTCGAGACTTGATTCCTTATAATCATGCCAATGTATGAAAATAATGCACCGACTCTGGGTAACTGGAGTCTGGGCGTTAAAATTGGAGTATGAAATGAGGCGAGGTATTAGGTTAGGAAATTATAATTAACGCCATATCCAGACAGGCTTTATATGGATCTTACGATTGATAAGGGTTTGGAGGAAGACAAGGAAACAAGACTTATTCCAATATTTAATATGACAATAACTAGAATATCTAGTTATGTTAGGAGTGAAATTTCTAGTGTTAGGAAGAGGGGAAATGAGGAGATATTCCAAAGTGGTAAAAGGAAGAAAAACAAGAGTATGGGTTCATTATATCCTTTAGTGGGAGGAGGTATTCCTCAGTATTTATTGAATAGATTGGGGGGTATCATCATAAGTTTTGTACTTGTCCACTAAGAGAGTTACATCAGTGTGGTAATATGGGGAAACTATAGTGGTTCTACTTGATGATATCATTAGAGGTTTAACTAGTGAATATTGGAAGAATGAGCCATCAAGTGATTGGTTAGGAGGACCATAGACTGATAGTTGGGATACTATAAGATGGTTGACCAATGGAGAAAGATTGGAATCTAAACAATAGTTACAGAAAATGTAGGATTCAGTAGATGAGGTGAGATATGGATAGTTGGGGAATGGTTTTATGCCTGATACAGGTAGATTTTTAGCAATGGATCATATTCCGACTAACACTAGAGAGGGACCTTCGATGGAAAGATGTATGATTATGATTACTTATATTCTTTTTTACTTCTGAGTTTGATAAGATATATTCTCATTATTTTATCTATTCTCAAGGAAGTTTTGGTTTAGAGATGATAATAATGTTTTTCGAGATATTTTTACCCCTTGAAAATCCTATTGGAAGGAGAAACGATCTTATTTAGAGATTCCTAGATTTTTTATAGTGATTGTGGGATAAGAACATTACTGAGATTTTATGCTTAAAAAAATGATAGTATTTGATGATATCTTTGGTATGGCCGGGATGATGAATTTTAAAACATGCTTCAACTGCTACCATAGCTTAGAGTCCTTTACCTCTCTAAAGGTAAAGGGGTATATTTTGACAAGGTAATATGATTTAGGAGAAGGAATATTGGGACCAAACCTCAGTCAGATCATGACTATTATAATGCAGGTGGAAGGCTTAGATCTTATAGTAGATGAAGTGACAATTCCATACACTCTAACTAACTGTTAAGGATTTTTTTTAGATAATTTATTAGGAATTCCTCCTAAAAGGGGAATTTGGTTTTTTATTGAACTTATTTATGGTGAAAATTTGAAATTGATTCCCCCATATCATATGTAAGTAGCTGATTTTTTAGGAGTAAAAATTATATCCTAAGGATATTAAGGTGAAGGGGCTTATTCAGAAAATAACTTCTTTTTATGTTGATATTTTCCTATTCCCGAAGAAGGTGGATTGTAGTCTTTGGTAATATGTCAATTTGTTGAAGCAGAATCTGGTCATAGTGAATAATATGTATCCACTACCTAAGATATATGATATATTTTATAATTTGAGAGGATCCTAGTGGTTCTTTAAGATTGAATTGTAGTCTCGATATCATCAACATCAGGTTAAGATCTAACACATCCCAAAATAAGTTTTTAAAAGAAGCTAAAAATTTTATGAGTATCTTGTTATGTAGTTCATTTAGAAAATTCACTACTTGGGATCTCATGAATCTAATTTTTTCATCCTTCACTAGACTCATTTTTCATTATTTCTATTGATGATATCATGATATACTCATCAAAATAGGAGTTAAATTATTGGTATCTAAAGTTCATACTGAGTATACATTGAGTATATAAGATTTATGCCAAATTATATAAGTGCCACTTCTTGATCCAAGAGGTATGTTTTCTTGGGTAAGTGATATAAAAAGACGGAATATCAGTCAATTTGGAGATAGTTTAATTATTAACATAATGGTAATGGCCTATGAATATGTTTTAGATTGAAATCAATCTGGGTTTGTCCAAATATTACATGCAATCTTTTCAGGACTTCTCTTATTTGGTAGTGCCAATGATTGAGCTGGCCAAGAAGGGATTCATGTTTGAGTATATGAATCAGTGTGAATATGCTTTTCTAAAATTGAATAATAGGTTTAAAAATTATTATATTATAACTCTTTTGAATTCATGGATTGGATATAAAGTCTATTTTTATACTTTCAGAGTTTTATTGGGGGGTGTCTTGATGCAGGAATATCGAGTAATAAATTATGGGTCTCGTCCGCTATGACCTCATGAATATAACTAACCTACTCATGACCTGATGTTAACTATTTTCAATGAAACCTTAAAGTATTGATGTTATTATCTCTTTGCTGAGAAATCGTTTTGTCTACACAGATAGTAAAATCTTACGATGTATTTTCTCCTAGATATTCTTAAGCTTATGATAGAGTCATTGGGTCAAGTACATAGGTAAATTTGATGTTGAGATGGCACATTCCCTGTAGAAAGGGAATTTTTTGGCACATGATATTTTCTAAAAGACATAATAACTAGGAACATGAACATCAAAAGAGGAGTGAAGGTTAGTGATATTTTTAGAAGATTAGTATATGGGTGCATATAAGGATCAAGGGGCCGTAACCCATGATCTCCTGGTCATCACATCCACTTTGGTATATCAAGTGAAGGCTATTTAGGAATCCAATTCATACTATCTCATGATGTGATAACGATTGATGGGAGATTAAAATATACTAGGAGGGTCCTTAGATACAAATGGTGTAATTTACTTCCATGGAAGCGAGATGGTTTTGGATTCCATGATAGAGGAATTAATGAGGGAATCCAATGCTTCAGATTGAGAAATAAACCCTGGATAAACTAAGACGTATCATGAAATATGAAGATTGTTTTGGTGGATGGGTATGAAGAGGAATATTTTAGAAATTTTCACATATTTCTATATATATCAAAGGATAAATTTAGAGCATCAATGCCCTAGAAGGTTTCCTTAACCTCTTCCACTATTGGTATGCACTACAAAAAAATGACTTATACCAACAGAAATTTATTGATAGATAATATATATATTGGTTAAAATGATTAATTCCAATATATTTTAGGTTTTATTGATATTTATTTTAAATACCAACAGTTGTTTTTACCAACATATATTTCTTTTGGCAATGATCGTTTAACATGAACAAATATTTTTTTGATTGTGAAATCTATTTCCTTTTTATTTTAAGGATAACAAGTTTTTACCTACACTTGCATATATTATTAATAATAAACTTTACCAAAAAATATTTTACATTAATAAAATATATTAAAATAAACCATTCAATGTTAATAAAAAATTAATAGAAACCAAATTTTTTATACAGATTATTAATTTTATGACCAAGGTCAATATTCAATTTTATAGGTTTTATTAAAATTATCTCATTAGTACTATTTATATTTTCTAAATTTTTCGCTTTCAATAAACATTAAAATACTTTATATAAAAAATTTAAATCGTTACAATATTTGAATTTAATAAACAGAATAAATAAAAACATGTTAATTGATAAAAAAATTAACATAATTGAAATATAAGTAATTCATAATTGATATTCACATATTGAAAATATATATTATATTATAAAACAATAATATAAATTTCATGTAGCAAATTTTTTTTACCAATATATACACACACACACACACACACACACACATATATATCTTGATATTAATTATTTTATATGAAAAGATCTTTTACTAATAGTAAAATAAGATGCATTATCATAGTAATAATAACAAATTTTTTACCAGGAAATGAATCAATTTTTATTAATTTGAGTTACTAATAAATATTTTCCATTATGAAAAATTATTATGATAAAATATTCAACAATAATTATTATTTTAAAAAAATTTAAATATTTAATAAAAATTTAATTTCAAATCATTAATTTTTTAATAAAAAATATTTTTATATATAGAGTTAAAATATGAAATATTTAAAAATATTTATATATTTTAAAATAATTTAATTATAAATATATATAATATAAAAATGATTATTATTGAGAAATCTTGTTGGAGATTTTGAATTTCTACCTGAAAACCCTAATCCTAGTTAACCTTTTCCGCATTCCATCCACCTACATCCACCATCATCATATTTTGTAACCTCTCCCAAATATTCAACAAATAGGCCATGAGATTCCTTCACCATGATCGAGCACCTGCAAACTTGAATGAGATAAATTCAATGAAGATAGTTGGAGGTCTTCCCCAAAGAAGACTACCAGGATGAAAAATGATTGATTCATTTGAGAACTAGATGACCGAGGATGGTGCCAGTTCATGTACTTCATTGCAGTAATGATGATGTTGCAGAGAAGTGCTATCGAGGAGAGGAAGGATCCAATGAAAGTCAATGAAGGAAAGCTACTAGTTGAGGGAAGCAGTTTAGTCCATGGAAAGATCTAGATGGAAACTCCCCCCCCCACTTGGGAGATCTGGTATCACTAGAAGAACTTCAACGAATTAGAAAGACCACTACCTTATACTAAGCATAAATGGTCATGAGAGGAGACCCAACACAAGGGAGATGCATTGGATTTAGAATTATAGAATAGGCTTGTGATGACTAGATCAAATTTCAACTCTACACTTGGGGAGAAACTACAATTTCAGAAGAAGGAACCCTAGTTATTGAAGTTGAGTTAGAGAACCATAAAATAATAGAGTTATAATAATTCAATTCACACATATTTTTAGTATATTTTTTTTATAAATTTCTTTACACTTGTATTTTTTTGTTTTATGTTTATTACTTTTATTGTGATGTTTTGTGTAGATTTTGGTAAAGAACTGTATCCATGGGGATTCTCTTCTACAACAAAGGAACATGATAAAAGTGTTTCTAATACCAATTAAAGTTATTTTTGTACCTTTGTGTGTAAGAACACTTTGCAATTATGTGAGTTTTCTTCCTACCTTTTGCGTATGTTTTCTTGCTGCCTTTGTGAGTATACATACTTAAAAGTCACAATGAAAGTGTTCTAAAATAATATATATGGATTTATATTATGTCATCTATGAGTTTATTATATACTCCTTGATTTTATTATGATCCTCTATATTTTATGTATCATTCCCTTTGTACTTTCATGCATGGACCCAAGATAGTTCCACCACATATATAGTATATTTAAAACTCCTCTATGACGTTGAAGGGATTCTTTGAATGATGATATTTGATGTAGTGATTCTTCACTACCATCTTCATCTTTGTTGACATGATAAATGAAGAATGATATTTAACTCATGACACTTTGAGGGTATCTCACTACATTAGGTAAGGGATTTTAAGGATCATATGTAATAATAATCATCAATTCGATGATCAACATGATGGGTGACTAAGAATAGTATCCACTGATGTCGATAGAATCACATGAACAATTATTTTCAAACATGGAGTTCTTGGGAAATAAAATACTATTAATATCTAAGATATTATTTATTGTTGAAAGTGTGGTAATTGTATTTTTTAGAAAAATTGACCCTACATAATTATTCTATATGAAGAAAACTAATTGTGATTTTAATTGTGGAAAATTTTAATGATTTTTTGATAAAAAATGAGTAGTTGAACATTTCAGTTGGAATCCACACATGGTTAACTAGAATTATAAACTAATATTTGTGTAGGGAACATGTCAATCACCACATGTTAATGATTCAATAGATGATGCTCAATGAACTATATTGAAATATCAAAAGGACATTGATGTAAATTATGTGCAAGGAGGTTGGATCTGTATGAATTCCATGAAATATTATTGTACTAGAATAGTACTACCATAGGGTGAGACCTAAAATACATTGTATGAATATTCCTGAAATGATGGTGGTTGGTATGAATTAAGGTGCATGAACATTGAAAAGGAAGCAAAAATAGATCAAGAAAAAACTAATCAAAATATTTCAATATTGGAAAGTGTTTGGAAATTAAGCTATATGTGCTTATTTTACATACGATTAAAAGTGTTTTTTCTTATGTTTTTATAGATTTTCTATTAGAAAAAATGATTTTTATATTTTTGTATGTGATTTATTTAAGGGGATATAAGTGTGTTTTCAGATGGAGTATCTTTATCCACAGAAGGCGGGCCTTCAAAAAAGAGGGTTTGATTGATTTATTTTATAATCTAGAGTAGACTAGGAGTCATGTTCAGGTTCTCACTACTCGTGTATGCTCCCTTTAGGTTCCACTCTAAATTTCCATCATTAAATAATCTCTTTCTAAAAGAGATAATATTATTTTTTTTGTTGTATCTAGTTAGAGTATCTTATTGTTAATGATTCCACTAGATATATTATCCTATTTTTGTGGTCACATGATGATATTTTTATATCATGCATTATTATTTCTTTATCATGAATTTAAATTAAAACTATTTGTTAATGTTTGTGTTTGGGTGATCAAGAATTTTCTCATTGTGGTGCATGTATAAAGTGGACGGGAGTAGGTAAATATGCTTCTTCAAGAATTAAAGTGTGGTCCACTACAATAAAAGGGATACTGGTGAAGTTTTTCAGGTCCCAATCCACTACAGTAGATGATATCTCATGTGAAGTGATGGGGATTCGACAACAATGAAATTAGATTTTTTAGAGAAATAGGCCGCATAAAAAGTTTAATTGAGTTTCATGTAATGTATCATAGTGTTTGAACATGTTTGTAATACGTTTCTTGGAGCTTCTTATCTTTTCATGAAGTTTGAACATGTACTTAAATTATATTTGAATGTATTTTTTCAAATAAAGGGTCGGTTTCTTAGTGTTTTATATAAGATAATTTTGTAATTATTATATAATAAATATAATAAACATAATAATATATTATATAAAATTATAATCATAAATATAATATAAAGTATTTACAAAAAATATTGCAATATCAATATTTAAAATATAATTTACAAACAAATGTTCATTATTTCTATTGTTTATAAATGTTAATA
This sequence comes from Viscum album, assembly GCA_963277665.1. Lineage (NCBI taxonomy): Eukaryota > Viridiplantae > Streptophyta > Magnoliopsida > Santalales > Viscaceae > Viscum > Viscum album. The sequence continues at coordinate 1,519,696,882 of OY728131.1, read as the reverse complement.
ATATTACCAATAAATATATTATTCGTATTAATCTATTTTGAAACATTCTATCTAACATATATATTATATGTTGGTATTATTATAATTGCAAGATAATCATTTTATCTATCACAATAAAATTTATTTATGGAGTTTTTACCAATAATTTAGTGACATGGGTATATTTTTTTGTAAAACGTCTTTTGAAAATAAAATATGATTTTACCAACATATATTCACCCATTGTAAAAAAGTGAAATATTTTATAGTGGAAAATGGGATGAAGTGACCATGGATTTTTTAGTGAGGTTACTAAAGACCTAGAGTGTTCGAGATACAGTGTGGGTTATAGTTGATCAGTTGGAGAAGGTTGTACACTTCTTACCTACTGGAGATACCCAATCAATGGATTAATCATATAGATTTTATATTTGGGAGATCATATGGTTGCATGCTGTTTCCAAAAGGATCATGTTGAATCGATATGTATGATTGACATCAAAAAAATCCTTTAGATAGATATTCTATCTTGGTTGAAGATTAGAATGCAATATCATTTGTTGAACGACATAAAATCTAAGAGGAAAATCCAAATTCTGTAAGAATTATTAGAGAACATGTGATCAATTTCATTAGATCATGGGGAGACCATATAGATTTGTAAGTGTTTGTATATAATAATAGTTTTTATTCATCGATTCAGATAGGGTCATTTGAGGATATTTATGGTTTTTAATGTCATTCACCATTGTGTTATCCTTCCTGAATGGCCCGAAGGCCTTCATTTTTATTGATTTTTGATAACCCCCCTTTTAAGGGATGAGGGGGAACCCTTACAAGGCCCATAGGCTCAGAGATTACATGGTCCATAGGCTTAGGAGATTACATGACCTGAAGGTCTTAGAGAATTCAACCAGACTATCTACAAGGAACTGTCCCTCCCCAGCATCTGTATCCTGATAGAAGATCTCCACCTTTGCATGACCATCTGGCTAGGCTTCCCATGCAAGCACATGCTGGTACCGATGGTATAGCCATACCCTCTCATTCTGACAATCCATTTGGCTCTGCTCTGGTGAGTGCACCTGCTCTGAATCCTCTTCTGGGGCTGCTCCTTTTTTGTAGTGTGTCTGGGGCCTGTATTCATGTGGCCCGAAGGCCTTGGGGTGGCCCTAAGACCTTATGGTGTCCCAAAGGCCTTGAGAATCAACTGGACCAAAGGCCTTGATAAATGATACATTGATTTCACAGTGGGTAACCATATATTCTTATGGTTGTCACCCTGATTGGGGAATCAATGACTACAAAAGGGGAAGTTATTGCCACATTTTTTTAAAGTTTGAAATTGTAGAACATATCGGGATATTGGAACACTTTTTTGAATCTTACACCATGACATCAATGTATAAATGATGTGCAAATTATGGAATATGAGGAAGTACTAATGCATGTGATTGATATTGATGATGTTGAACTAGATTCATATGATTTTTTTGAGTAATATTGAGTTCATATCTTGGACTAGAGTGATAAATTGATGTAAGAGAAGAAAAATTCACTAGTTCAAGTGTTTTGGTAGAAAAAAATTATCAAGAAAGATACTTGGAAGTGAAAATTGGATGTATGAGATAAATGAATTTATTTATTCTATCATAAATCCTATAGATAATTCTTAAGGATGATAAATCCCATATAGGGGGATTTTACTATTCCCCTTGGATTTATAATGTGTATTACAATGGTTTTTTATCTTATATAGGTGGGTTTTTAGATTTGGTTTGTCTTGGACCATAGTTAAGATGAAAAAATTGACTAGAGGGAGGTGGTATTGGACTTATAATATTAGATTAATTAATTTAAGGGAAATATTAGAGTTATAATGTAAACAAAGTGGGAAATAAAAGAAAAAACAAGATATTTTTATAGTTTTTTTGAATTTAAATGACCCTACTCCACTGTTCACCCCTCTAGCGAACTGAGAGTGATGACACCCACTATCCGAGGACCCAGTGCAAGTTGGGGTTTGTGACATGACTACCCTAAGCCCGCCTCCAAAGGCTATGGGGTAGTGACAAGCTCCAAAGGCATAACTAACTCATGGAGGCCTTGAACACAGTATCTGTACACACACACATCCATATCGATGAAAAAGTGTAGAGGAAAAGAGTGAATGATGAAACATAACTATAAATTAAACTAGGAATGAATAACCTCTAGGGTGTAAAAGTGTACGATAGTGAAAACTGAAAGTAAAGGGGAAAAATAAATTCCCAACCATAAATATGTCCCATCCCAACAAAACTGGAAAATTAAAAAGATGAAAATGTCTAGCTTCTAAATCCAAAGATACGACCACCATATGGGTTCGAAAGAATCCAGTGTCCCTAAGCTCCTATGAAGTCACAATCGACCTGTCCATTGTCTGTATAAGACATGATACATGGGGGGAAATCCCATGCATGGGTGAGTATATACATTCCCAATAAGACTACCTGAAAGATGAAGTGGGATTAGTAAGATATACAACTGTAAGTAGAAAGAAAATAGATTCCAGATACATTCAACAAAACAGATCAACTAAAACCAAGAGTCAAAGTAATCTCTTTCAAGAAAACAGGGCTTGACATGTTGTGTATGTGAACTACATAGGGAGTATTTTCTACATATAGAAGGAGATTGGATTCAACAAACCATGTACTGGTAAAGATTCCACCTATACCAACACCATCATACCAATGGTTTGAAAAGCCTATTGGATTAAGTAACATATAGAAATAGTTTAATGAAACCATTGGTGATTAGGGTTAATTTAACCAACAGATTAACAAAACTATTTGGAATTGCCAGTTTTTCGACATTTACCTACTATTTTTAAGAACTGTTGGAAAAACTCCAAATACTCCCCTACCCTGCAAATAGAATCTCTCCTCCGTCGAAACCATCATCGAACATATCTATCCGCCAACCCGTGAATATATCTCTCCTACATCAAAGAAAATATCTCCTCCATCGAACACTACATCCCAAGCACAAACCTATGATCCCACTTCCTCAGTAAAATAGAATCTCTCCTCCTCGAATAGATCTCTCTGCTGAATGAGATCTCCTCCTCGAAAAAGATCACCACTCCAACCCTACTTACCGAGCACGAACCCTACTTGGAGAGCTCACTTCTTCTGTTGTAAGATCACTTTACCCAAAATGGATCTCTTTAAGATGAAAGCCATAATTTCTAAGAGCACTTCCTCCAAAACCAATCTCTAACATTTTTCCCTAAATGAGATTTCTCCAGCCTGTGAACCCTACTTCCCAGCCGGTGATATATCTTTGATTCAAGTATTTTTTGTTCTTCAACTTCAAATCGGTATGTTGTAATTGAATTATCTCTTTCACCTCCATTTATTTTAGCTTTTTTCATTTTATTTTTCTACAATATTCTTTGTTTTACCCACTCTCTATTATGATCCCATCACAAGCCATATATCATTTTAGGTTGTGGTTTTGTTTTGATTTATCTTTATAGAATAATTTTGATTGATATTGAAGACTTCAATATGATAATGAGTAATTTTATACTTGGTTTATTTTAAATTTAAGGTTTATTGACATGATTTCGTTGGTCAGACTTAAATACATGGGGAGGGTGAGGACTAGAGGAAATGGATTTACCATGGGAGGGTTATTATTAGAGGCAACATGAAAGGGTTAGGGCTGGGGGGTTTAGTATGGGGCTGTGGGGGGGGGGGGGGGTTGGGCCAAGGGGATTGGTAGGGGTTTGGGATAAGGGGTTGGTGTTGGGTTTATGGGGGATAGGGCCAGGGTTAAGTTTAGGGTTCTTGGGTTAGGTTAGGTTTAGGTCAGGGTGGGGGAAGGTATAGGTTGGGGTTTAGGTCTTGAGGGTAGGTTTAGGCTGGGACTGGGGGGGTTAGTGGTAAAGGGTCTGGATAGGGACAAGGGATTAGGTTTAAGTTAGTGGTCATGGGGTTTGTTTTAGTGTAGAGGATGGGGTACGTTTACTATGTTAAACCATCATTGGAGTAAGTAGGATACCAAAAATAGTCTACCTCATCGGTAACAGAAAATTATGAATGATGGTCATAATAAAGAGTAGGCTAGAACAATTCATATTTGTATTAATATAATGACCCTCAAAACTAAATGATCTTGGGCTGATCAGTACCATCAAGATTGACCTGCCTTTCATGTACCTCATGAAATGGATTCACATGAAATAATTTTGGAATTGCCCATAAAGACTAAATAAATTTTGGACATGAGGATGGAAAAACATGAGGAATGTCTTAAAGAGAAAGAACATTTGACCAATAACCTATCAAAATCTATTATGAATTTAGCTTCCCTTGTGAGTAATTTGTGGTTACATTCTGATATATGGGTTTAAAAATAGGATGAAATGAAGGAGGTTTTTGAAGTGAAGATTCTGGGGGAAAATAAGATTGATTAGGATGAAAATTGTTGAAAATTTAGTGATATTTATAGAACAAATGAACCTTTGAATCCTAAAGAAAAAAATGAACCCTCCCTTTGATACTCATCAGAAAAAAAAATGGAATCTCTCAAGCTCTAACATGAACAATAATAATGGAACATGATGAAATTAATTATTGAAATGGTTGTCGATAATGGAGAAAATTCCAACGATGAAGATATATGTGTATTTAAAAAGGTCCAAAAAGATGAAGAAGTTGATAGGGAGTTGGAAACCAGTGAACTAACTGAATTTCTCAAGGAAGATGATTGTCCAATAATTGATGAAGAAATAGTTTCTGAAATACAATAAACCATCAAAACACTAAAATTGGTGAAGGGGATGAAGCAATGGATTATGAATCCCTAAAAATAGATGATAATATTTGAGATTCCTTCTCAATAGATATATCATTTTTGGTTGTGACTATCATGAGTTAGTGGATCATAAGCCTTGAGAATCCTTCTCAAGCCATATATCATTTTAGGTTGTGGGTTTGTTGAGGTTTTGTTGTGATTTATCTTTATTGAATAATTTTATTGATATTGAAGATGCCAATATGATCATGTGTTAATTTATCCTTGGTTTATTTTAAATTTAAGGCTTGTTGACATTATTTCCTTATTCAGACATAAATACAACTAATGAATTTTTGCTGTACCCCATGTGTCAACCTAGAGCTCGAGTGTTGCCATGATAATTTTATGTTCAATAATAAATTCATGAATTCATGAAAATCAATATCAAACTATTACATGAAATATAAATTTAGACTACATTTTTTTTGATAACATTGGTGGTGTCATACTATGTTTTATTCCAACCTATTTAGGATTCCCATTAGAATCAAAGAATAGATGACAAATAAAGGATTCCGGGATAAATATATGAGTCACTTTTATCTTGATATTTTGAATAATGGAAGGACTTGGGACATCATAAAATTTATATAGAGGATGATTTCTTTAATGAATCATGAGGGTTAATTCACAGACATGAAATATTTCCCCCTTCATAGGAAGGAGATGATATAGCTCGGGAGAGATTTTTTCCGCATGGAATTCATTATGATATCATTTCACAAGTTGGTTCCATTTTTATGAGATTTTTTATTTGATGAATAATGATCTAATCACTAAATATAACTCAATAGAGAAGTGATGTAGACCACAATATCTGGACACAATTCTGATTAATCTTATTAAGAATTTCAGGGTTGAACATAAACTATTTCAGCGTTCTTTTCCCATAGTGGAGTACCAATCATGTGATAAGATGGCTGCTATGTAGAAGTTCTATAGGAGTACTTTATAGCAGATCATTGGAAGTGGATCATGGTAGGAACCAGCTTCTAGTAGATTCTCTCTTACCCCTAAGTAGATAGGTTGATTGAGTTATACCAGTCACTCGGGTTGGGGCATGGGACATGGAACCCCAATATAGGAGTAGTGACATCACTATAATGGAGAACTATAAGGGAGTCAACATAAATACCAGGGAAGAGGGTAATGTAATATCCATATTTTGGAGTATACTCATACTAATAAAAATGTTTAACAATCTACATTCATATGTACAATTCTTGTGTCATCTGTCATTTATGTAATTTGATTAATACTGTTGGTTTTATTCATTTTTTTTCAAAATTTTCCAATCCCACTGGTTAGGCTATGTAAACCTTAGATGCAGTTATGGAAATTGATAAATCATTAGGGGTGCGGTTAGAGGTTATTATACAATGTAAGTAGTTCACTCTTGAAATTGGTTTCTACCATTTTTGATGATATATTTTTGTGTAGGGTAATTTACTTCTTAATTATGAATTGAATTATGAATTAAATTCTATATTTATTTAATTACCTTATGAATTATGTGTTATACTTGCTGGTAATTGCTGAATTCTGCATGTGTATGAGATACGAGAGAGATACTTTAGAGAATTAGGTAGATTTCCATTTCATTAAGTATGAAATTAATTGTACATATGGTTTATTAAGTAGTTTCTAGAGGGGGAATAATTTAGAATTAGATATTATTCAAATGATATACTCATGTTAAATTTGATCTAATGGTATAAAAATTTCTCATAGCATGTATCATGAAAAGATCTCCCATGATTGATCTTTATATTGGAATGTGGAGGAACTATATAACTGAAACTTATTTCAATTTATAATGATAAATTGATATATTCTTGGACACTATCAAGATTTATTGAATTTTCTCGGTAACATTAAAATTGATTAGACTAGGGATACGATCCTGGCCTTGGGTTGTGTTTTGACCTTGGTGAGATTTCCTTTAGGATGTTCTCTATCATGCAGTTAGCATAATGGCATGATAGAATAATGATATAATGAAATGTGGACTGGTTATTAGGATTATTAGGTATGTGAATCTGAATTGTCACAATTGTTATGTGAATTAAAATATCCTTATGAAACTAATAAATGGAAATTGAACCTAATTGAAATGTAAAGGGGTCACATTGATATTGCAGGTTTGAATTTTGTATATAGTATTGTCTGCAATGTAATTTCAATTTTAGGGTTGAATTATGTACATTGTATTGTATAGAGGGAAGGCTGTTGGAGGCTGTTGGAGGCTGTATTGCAAGTAATTTCAGAGGGAAGGATACATTGCAAGAAATTGTAGAGGCTACAGCTTGTTCAGTCATGGGGGATGTGGGTTTTAATCCAAACTGTGATCGGTACAGTTCAATGGGCACGAATGAATCCTATATTTATAAGGTTGAGGTAGTGTACCGGATTCTTGACATTAGAAATGTGTCTCATATAATTCTGAAGACTTCTACTAAAATTGTAAAATGTAAGTTCTTTACTCCATATTCTCCATGTATCAGGAATAAGATGCTGATATACATGTTTGTTGACATTTTTATTGGGTGCTACTGTTATTTTACAAGGAAGTACTCGTGCTAGAATCAGTGAGAGCAACTGTGATTGGTATAGAGTGAAGGCCAGGCTAGGCTGTGATCGGTACAGAGGGGCTATGATATACCAATGGTTTGACAAACCATTGGTAAAGGAATATAAAAATCACTTCCTATTGCAACGGTTTTACTAAACCATTGGTTAAAACATATTACAATGGTTTATGTAACCATTAGAACATGATAAAACAGTTTCTGGGCAGTTTGTACCGCAACGGTTGTTAAACCGTTGGTATTTATATATTCCAATGGTTTTATTGGAAATGTTGGAATAAGGTTAGTGTAGACCGACATATACCAACGATTCCTATAAAACTATGGGTAATAGACTATTTTAACACCCTACATTGCAATAGTTTCTTAAACCATTGGGATATATTATCCCAATCATTTGAGGGTCTATCCCAATGTTTTCAAACTATTGGGATAGGTAAAATATTCAATAGTGATGGGAACATTAACATATAAATATTATGGAATACCCCGTGCATATTCACCTCTCAAGGAGGAGAGTAAAATCTAAGGTGTGGATATAGAAGAATTATATATATATATATATATATATTCTCAATCAACGAATCCCAAAAGAGAGAGTAAGGGGATCTCTATACCATAGCACAACCCAAGAAGAAGATTTTAGGTAACCTCATCCAATCAAATGGGGCTCAAAACATCGAATAGATAAAATGAACATCGAGTCTTAAAAACCGATTATAGGATAGTAGAATGATCCAAACACGAGAAGCTGTACATATAAAGAATGTGGCATAACCTATGAATCTTCACCTATAATAGAACAAGAGTATCCAACAGTTAAAAAAGTTCATCAATGATGACCAAAATCCCACGCATCTACCCAGAATTAACCGTACAAGTCAAACCATGCCTTGTCACAGTGCTGCACAACCGAGTGGGCACAAACTCGAAGTAGATGACCCATGTACTAGTACATTGGAGGGGGGGGGGGGTTCCACTCTATAATCCTTCAAAGAATCCATTACCTAGCTCTAGTGGAGGGGAAAATCGATATCTGTCGAGGATTCCATTTCCTAGCCCTATTAGATGGTGAACTCTATATTTTTTAAGGACTCCACTCTTAGCTCTACTTGAGGGTCAAATCGGTATTTACTAAGGATTCCACTACCCAGATATTCTGTAGTGTCAACTAAGTATCCAACAAGGATGCCACTACCCAGCTATACTAGAGGGTTGACTCAGTATCCATCGAGGACACCACTTCCCAGCTATGCTGGAGGGTCGAGTTAGTATTAGTCAAGGATTCCATGGCCCAACTATGCTGGAGGGTCAACTCTGTACCCGTAGAGGATGCCACTTTCATAAAATGATAAAGGTTCAAACCATTAGGTTAATTGAGGTACTCCAGTTCCTATCCCTACTGGAGGGTCAACTTGGTAAGTTCATTGAGGTACTCCACTGGTCGGTCCATTTAGAGGGTACAAATAGAAATATTCCAAGAGATCCTGCATGATTAATGCCATCATTAAGTGTTTCTTTATCTAGAATCAAGCTTGAAACATTCCACATAATTTTGCAAAATACACAAAAGAGGTGACCATCAACTTCTATGCGGAAGAACACTCAGGATAAGCTACTCGTTGACCAAAATCTGAGTTCAACTGAAGGAGATACAGAACCATGAAGATTCATAAAAGATTAAAGGAAATTTATGAGAACCATATGGCATGTGGTCCGGATCTGCTATCAGGTCGTGTCCTTACCATGGCACATATTACTAGCCATGTAGTACTACACAACATGTAAGGATAATACACAACATGTCTTGAAAAAAATTCAGGAGAACACATGATGATTGTCATTGGTATGATGGGAAAAACCACAATTTCATTGAAATGAATCTCCAAATCTGCGTATGTTACCAAAAAGATCACACCATTGCAATATTCATGAAAAAAATGCTCGAGGTAGGCTATTTACTTTCCCAAATTGAACACCAAGTGAAAAAGTCACATATCACCATATAAAATTTGGACAATGATTCACAGTCCCGAGCCATGAACCAGAATTAAAAATTAAATATTTCTCTTAAACTGTCTTCCTCAATATTATGATCACAATGTCATAGACGATTAATCATTCTGACAAAATATGAGAAAGATATGTCAGGTATAAGATTCTACAATAATAATTGTTTTATTTTTATTGGATGTTTCGTTGAACCAAAATACAATTCCAAAAAGAGGTATCCAACATCAATATTAAATTGACCATCACAATTCGAGGGTCACCCTACCACTAACGGTTAGTCAAACTGATGTCATATGGGGGAGTAATGACCAAAATAGGGGTTTGGTAACAAAACAAAAAATAATAATATTTTATAATAATAATAATAATAATAATAATAATAATAATAATAATATTTTAAACATTATTACAAGGTTTAACGCTAAAAAATTTCTTCCTACCATTTACTATATGTGGTCCCCCCACCAAGGCCCATCCTTTAAACCTTTAATTAAGTCAATAATATTATTATCATGTTATAATAGTAATATTATTAATACTTCCTTTTTAGGTGGTCCTCCTATGCGTGATTATGCCTCCCTCCCAGGACCATCACCTCTTAATTGTTTCAGTTATTTTTATCTTCATTAAATCATTATTTTTATTAACAATAATAGCAATAATAAAGGAATAGAAATTCCTCTAAAAAATTAAATACCTTTAATCTTCATAACCACCCACTTTTTTTTGAATATTATTATTATTATTATTATTAACAGTCAACGTGTTGACTACATCTGACCACCTCATTAGAGATATACGTATGTCCATTTCCACATCCATACAGAGAAGCATCTGACATGAGTCTCCATGCACAAAATTTCCTTGGTATAGATATCGTCACACTGCACGTCATCACCATGTGCTAACAAAGAAAACAAGGATCGCTGATCTGATCCTGAACCACCTCTGATCACAAACTCGTGCCCGTAGTACTAAAATAATCTGTTTATAAAACAACATCCAACTCGTTTTTCAATCCTTCCCAAAACCATTGATTCACATGTCATTCATTCTACCACCATGAATCCTGGAGTTCGTCTACTCTCAAACCAACACTGGAAAATTTGAATTGGGACCCTGTGGTCCAGTAATGAATAATGTAAAGAATGGTGGAGGATAATCACAAATTAAAATGGTTATAAGGTTCTTTTCCCAGCATTCTTGGCCATATATTTCCTAGTGGGAAAATCGTGGGTAGAAAAATTGAATTGACAATAAATAAATTGAAATAATATTTTATTTTGATAAAACGACTCATAAAAAGGCTCAAATTAATGCATATCAAAGAGAGGGAAATAATCATGATGAATATTTTAATTATAATTGAAGGAAACCACATACAATAAGTCCTAAATTGATTATGGATTGATCATTGTTGATGAACACATCTTATAGTTATTAATGTAATATGATGCATCTGCCACCTATCGATTCACCTTGATCCAATCACCATTCATCATTCGGTCTCAATCTGCCAACGAAGGATGCTATCATCCTCCACATAGATCTTACAAGCATTATGAAAACAAACCGAGAAAATTTTTAATAAGTGGGTATTTATAAGGGATTTAATTAGTTTGTTTAATATATACAAAATTATTTATTTTAATTTAACATACCCACCAATGGATGCTTCATCCAAAAGTCTCATGCTAACTAACTTTAGGTCACAGTTAGGGTAAAAACCGAATTTTGGACACAACAGTGGTATAAAATTTCCTATATGATTCTCCATATGTGAGTTATTTTTGGTTAGGTTTATTAAATAATTAAATTAAATTAATTAATTTATCTAATTCACCCACCAATAATTGCGCCATCTGAACATTTAGTACCAACCAACTTTCAGTCATTACTAGGTTCAAACCCACATTCTAGATTCAATAGTGGTATCCGATTTCTGATTTGAGACCCCATTTGCGAGATATTCCACTTTTATAGGAAAAATATTTCTGTGCAATAAATATATATTTAATATTTTTATAAATTTAATTCTGGGATTACCAAGATTCAGAATCGTGTGACATCTCAGTTCATGGCTCCAAAGTAATTCCTAAAGAAATGTTATTTTATTAAAAAATGAGTGTCTACATTATTCCCTTTGATGATTTTCATCCCTGAAAATCAAAAACTAAGGAAAAAGTTGGGGATATTGAGACCACATCTGGATATCCCATACATCTTCTGTACACCAGGATGTACATTCAAAAGAGAAGTGTGAAACCCCATCATCACCTCCTCTCACAACTTGACGAGAACCACCTCCCATCCATGAAAAATGATGAAGTGATTCCATTCTTTAGAAAATAAATCAGGTGAAACTCTTTAGAATATTTGGTTATGAAAGATCTTTTATTAAATATCTCCATGTTGTGACTCGTTAAACACTTCAGAAGCGGGGGGGGGGGGGTTACAACAATCGACTGGAGGTATACTGTACCATCATCACCAACAAGGGTAAACTATAAAGAGTTCAACTTCTCTGTTACCTTACTTGAAACTGTGGATGGAAAACCACATTGTGAGAAACTTCTTCCAGGACCACTCCATAGGTGGTCCTCAAGATCAAGTTGCTTCAACCTTTGCAGGGTTTACTACCACTCCTATATTAGAGGAGACATATCCTAATATGTGAACCTTAGAATATTGAACTGTTTTGGTGAGATATTTCATATAACTAACACTCTCAGACCATGTCTAGAACCATATTCATATGTCTTAGATGCTCTAACTCTGACACCAAGGACATGGAAATTCTATCAAATAAGACTACAACATACCGATCCAAGAAAGGTTAAGGATCCAAATCATACATCTTGAAAACTCTATTATGGCATTCAAAATGCCAAAGGGTATCACCAAGAACTCAAAGAAACCACATCATATCTAGGAATCCATGCTCACTACATCCACCTCTCGAACTAGGAGTTGGTGATAACCCATCCCGAGGTCAACCTATGAGATATTCTTTTCCCCAAACCATTGTCTAAAGAACTCAATGATTATTGGGGTGCATAATATTCCTCACACCACCTGGCTCAGGTGACACCAACCCACACCTAACCTCAACCTCTTATCTGACTCTTAGTATTACAAAACATGGTTTCCTAGGTGAACACATTGGGTCTTATGAATCCCTACCTCTATAGACCTACCAACTACACATGTTTTCACAATGATACATATGCAAGTCTATATATAGGTCTATCTCATGGCAGGGAGGTTAACCCAACATGTATTCACACCCCACCGATGTTGGAGGGAGCTATGATCTTATAACAACCACCATTCCAATGGTAATACTAGCCAGCTATTTAATCAGTTCTAGCCTCCTATGAATGAGCTCATCTTACTCTGCCTTGGAAACACTCCTCATCAAGGAGGAAAACTACGTCCCACAACTCAGAAGCAATATAATACTCACCAGTAGAAACCATCTAAGCTTGGATGTTCAAAAACTGGTCTATACTAATGAAAACATCATTGGGTTTCACAACCGCTACAGAAAGATTTGGTGCAAGACACTATCCACAAAGAGTAAGGTCACCCCATCAATGGGAATGTGTTACCACCAATCCTCTCTTCAGGGATTCCAAAAAAAGGGATGAGAAAAAGGTCCTCATATGCTTTCTCTATTTATCAAACATGGGATATGCATAGGGAAAGGTGGCTTTTGATTCTATTCTATAAATACAGGTGGATCAATGAAGACATGTGTTGTACACCAAACCACACTGAAAGCCACTGATCCAGAAGCTCCTACCATCACAAGCTATCCATTCACTATCCCACATGTTCAACTCAACCCAAAAATTCTTTGAAACCTTATCACATATACACATTTCTATCTTAAATGTCAAAGGAACTACACCACCACACTGTGATACTATCCTCTTAAGGATGTCACTGACTTGCCAACATAGTTTGAAATCATTTCATAAGGATGCTTCTATGTGGGGGAAGTTTCCCTCTTTAGTTCATGTCTAATACCGTGCTAAAAAATCTCTGTCACATAACGCTACCGAAACCTAGTGATATCTTGGAGAGGTATCACAGTGAGGATCACCATTGAAAGAGATCCTAACTAAGCAGAATATCCAAACCATATGATTGAACCTAACCTCAACTACCTAAGAAGGGAGTTTGGCTCAACAAGAAACCTTGGTGATCTCAGTTTTCAGAACCCTTTACATGCACTCAACATAGAAGAATAAACTATTATTACAAGGAGAACCATTTAATACCCTATGAGGATTAGTGGCTGCAAATGAAACCATCTGATTGGTTAGGATCTTCAAATGTCTGAACAATTGGATCACCGACTCAAGCTAAACGTTCATAGCCAGGGGAACTGGCTCATCCCAAAACCTCAATAGCCTATAGTGATATAAAACACATGGTGTGATAATACTGCGCACATCCTCAATCTAATATGATGGTACCAACAACTGTTTAACAAGTGGGGGTGCTGCTACCAGACTGACTGGAGGAAACGATTTCATGGGATGGACTCTGAACTGAGGCCTCTCCACTCATCAGATCATGGTGACAATCCAGAATTGGTATCCGAGTTGGATATCATTAAAAATAAATCCTAAAATTTATCAAGGAATACCATTTTTGGATGAGCGTATATATAAATTTATAAAAACAATGGAGATCCGAATAAAGAAGGATAGTAAAAAACTCAATCCTATATGATTTATGTACCATTGATCCTTACAACCAATGTCTCGGTATGCTAAGTTGAAAATAATATAGTCAAGGTCTTGGTGAATGGATACGTCAGCCTCCTGAACCTCCATTGGATTCCCTAGCCTGAGATCCACAATTGAGACACCTTGACATTATTTCCCTTAACCCAACTAAATCCTCTTATGGGGACAAGTCTGAACATCATCCCAAGTAATGCAATTTCTCTAATACCAATATATCCCGACACATCCCTAGATGGGGATCAAGCCATAACTACCCCAATACCTCCTCCATAGGCTAGAGGTTAGCGACAAGCTCCGAAAGAATAAATAAAATGGGGAGGCATTTTTTATGTACCTGTATTCACACACACAACCTTATCAATGCGAAAGTGAAGAGGAAAATACTAAAATATGAAACACAACAATAAAGTAAACCAAGCATGGACACCATATGAATTACAAATCACACAGTATCTCTAATCTCCTCTAATGTCACAGTCTACCTATCTGTTGTCTACATAAGACATGATACGTGGGGGAAAATTCCATTCATGGGCGAGTATATACATACCCACCAGAAAATACCAAAAGATAAAGGAGTAGAAGTGAGAGAAAAAAACTAAAAGTAGAATGATAGTAGATACAAGATAAAATCAAAAGAAAAGCTCAACCAAAACAAAGAGTGGAAGTATCATCATCCAAGAACACGAGGCTCAACATAGTGAGTAGGTTAAATGCACGTCGAGTATTTTCTACCAATATTAGAAGAGTCGACACATCTAACTATGAGAATATGAACCTGGAATGAATTTGGAATTCCCAACATCTCTTCACCTATCCTAGAAGGAGAGTAACCAAATTCAAGGTGTGGACACATATGAATTATATATATTTATATATATTCTTAGTCAAAGAATCCCAAATTGGAGAGTAGAGGATATCCATATCAATCTTAGCCCAAAAAGAAGAGTGAAAGTAACCTCATCCAAACACAAGGGGCTCAAAATATAGAGTAGATGAACTATAAGTTGAGTCTTTGAAACCTATAATAGGAGAGTAGAATCATCCAACCATGAGAAGATAAACAAAAAAATAACTTTGAATAAACCATACATCTTTTCCTCTCCCAGAATAAGAGTATCCCATAATTAAAAAAGTCAATTAATAATGCACATTATCCCACATGTTTGCCCAAAAGTAACCATACAAGTATAACCACACCTCGTCATTATGCCACATATCCAAGTGGGAACAAACATGAATTATAGGACCTATGTTCTTGTATGCCAGGGGTTCACTATGTAAGATGTCGAGGATTCCACTACCTAGCTCTACAAGAGGGTTAAATCGATATATGTAGACGATTCCACTTCCCATATCTACTAGAGGGTCTGCTCAGTATCCATTGAGGACACCACTACCCAAATATACTAGTGGGTTGACTCAGTATCCTTCAAGGATTCCACTTCCTAGATATTCATTCAGGTCAACTTAGTATCCCTTGAGGATGCCACTACATAGAAATGATAGAGGGTCAACTCCAAATCCATCAAGGACGCCACTAACTAGCTATGTAGGAGGGGCGAATCCATATCCATCGAGTATTCCACTGTCCAAATATGCTGGAGGGTCAACTTGGTATCTTTCAAGGACACCACTTCCCCTCTATGCTGGAGGGTCAACTTGGTAAGGTCATCAAGTAATTCTACTACCCAACCCCGGTGGAGGGTACCACTCAAAAAGTTCTTGGTGATCCTATGCGATCACTACCATCATCAAGCATTTAATTATCAGGATTTTTACCCAAAAAATTACACATCTTATACTTAAATCCATAATGGATGGTACCATCACATTATATATGAAAAAAAATTCAATATAGAAAACTCTTGGGATAAAATCCAAGTTCAAACAAAGGAGATATGAAAGTTTGAAGATTCATAATGGAGTACATGACATGTAAGGAACCCACATGATGTGTGGTCCCACTCTTCTATAAGTCCATATCCTTTCCAAAAAATGGATTGTAGTCCATGTAGCACTACACCATGTGTAAGGGTACTACATGACACGTCTCAAGAAAAATTTGTATGAACACACAAGGCTTGTCATCGGTCTGAATGGAAAATTTCAATTTCATTAATATGCCTTTAAAAATACCCTCAAATGGCCAAACATATCCCACCATTGCAATCCTCATGAAAAAATTCTTGGGTTAGGGTATTGAAATTCCCAAATCATACACCTAATGAAAAATTCACATTTCACTAATTCATGGATGGTGCTTCATGGTCGCAACTCATGAACCAAAATTAAACACCTGATATTGGTCTTGAAATCTCTAACATCAATACCAGGGTCACAAAATCACATATATTTATTCTTTTTGACACCGTATAAAAAAGATACATCAGATACAAGATTCCACAATAATAATAATTTTATTATTTATGGTCGTTTTGTTGACCTAAGGTACGATTCTGAATAACGTATCCAACATTAGTCTTAAAATGGTTGTCTCAATTCTAGGGTCACGTTTCCCTGGACAGTTTGTCAAACCAATATCGTGCAGAGGAGTTAGGATGGGTTTGACAACAAAAATAAAAAAATAATACTTTATTATTATTATTATTATTATTATTATTATTATTATTATTTTAAACATTATTACAAGGTTTCACACACATATTTCCCCCTCCCATTTTCTGTTCGAGGGCTGCCCTGAAGTCTCCTCTTTTAAACCATTAATTAAATGAATAATATTATTCTCATGTTTATTAATAATATTATTATTACTCTATTTTCAGGAAGTCCTCCTATGCGTACTCATGCCTCCCTCCTAGGCCCATCGTCCGTTAACTATTTAATTTATTTGTATTTTCATTAAATAATTTTTATTATTTGTAATAATAATAATAATAATAATAAATGTAAATAACTTCCTCCAATAAATTAAATCCCTTTAATTTTCTTAACCACACACTTTTTAAATGTTATTATTATTATTATTATTGTTATTTATAGTCATTACATTGACCATGTTTGATCACCTCATCTGATATCTATGTTCAGCTACTTCACATCCATGCTATGCTACCTTCTCCATGAGACTCCATGCATATAATCCACTTGGTACCAATCCCTTCACACCACATGTCATTTCCACGTGCCAACTAGAAAAATGGGGATCTCCAATATGATACCAAACCACATATGATCACAAACGTGCACATGCAGTACTGAATTGATCCATTCATAAAACTCAATCCCAATCATTAATCAATCCTACCCCAAACTGTTGATCCACTTTTCATTCATGCTACCAACCAGAATATAAGAGTTTGACCACACTAAAACCCGCCCCGACAAAGTTGAATCAAGACCCTGTTGTCCAATGATGAATAAAATGAAGAACGATGGGGGAAAATCCCCAATAAAATTGGTGACAATCATAGTTGGACTAGTGTTCTTGGTCAGAAATTTCATTGTAGGGAAACTAGGGTGAGAAACCTTCCTAGGGAAAGAAATAAATTGGAAGAATAATTTATTTCGATACATGAGATCATGCAAAGGCTCAAATTAATGGAGATCAAATTAAGGGAATTGATCATGACCAATGTTTTAATTATAAGGTTATAAAACAACATTTAATGGGTTCTACCTTAATTATGGATCGATAATTGTTGAATAACACATATTCTGGAAATGAAGGTAATATGATGCGTCTGCCACCTGTTGATTCATCTCAATTCTTTCACCGTTTGTCATTTGGTCTCAATCCACCATCAAAGGATTCTCTCCTCCTCTTATTAGATATAGTAAGTGTTATGCAGCCATCCCTTGAATAATTTTCATAATATAGTATTTATATAGGATTTAATTTGGTCATTTAATATAAAAAATAAATAAATAAATTATTTATGTAAATTAAATGTACCTTCCAATGGATACCTCATATGAACATCTCGTGTCGACCAACATTAAGTTGTGCCTAGGGTAAAAACTAAATTACAAACTCAACAATGACCTTAGATTTTCCATTCGAGTATCTATATGTATGGTATTTCGGGATAGGTTTATTAAATAAATAAAATAAATTTATTTATTTATCTAATTCACCCACCAATGGATAACCCATAACAACATCCCACACCGACCTACTTTAGGTCATGCATTGGGTAAACTCCATGTTATGGATTCAACCATGGTCAATGATTTCTGATATGAGAATGTTTTTATGATAAATTCCACTTTTTCTGGAAAAATGTGTTCATTCAATAAAAATATATTTAAATTTTTTATAAAATAAATTTCAGGCTCATTGGGTCTCAGAATCTTGCGTCATCTGAGTTCCAGGCTCTGAAAATATTCCAAGAAATATTCCAATGTCTTACATGAAAAAACTAGAGTCTCTACAAACTATAAGAAATATAATGGAACCTTACAATGAATTTTCTCACTTGTATTCAAAACCCAATTAGAAATAATTTTTCCCCTGAGTCTTAAATACAATCCAATACAACCTTTTTCTACCCTGAGGTGCAACTATAACAATCTTCCTTTTTTCAATGGAGGCACAACCTGAAACCTAACTTTTGATTGGGATTCACAACCTAAAATACTACCCTTTTAGGCCTTATACCCCATTAAAAGTATGAACATAGAAAAAGGATATGAAAATGTATAACGATATAATGAGATGAACAGATTCAGTGTTTGTGGGTTGAGAGAGTAGTGAAATCTATAACCAAAAATTATTAAAGAGTTAAAGTCTAGTTGTGAGTAGTAAGAAATCGTCAATGTTTCTTTCCATTGTGTAGTTCAATAATACCCTAAAACTATTTTAAATAATATATATCTACCAAATATCCACACCTAAAGTTAATCTATGTGAAAAAGATTAAACACTAGAATCTAGTTATAGTTCATCTTTCTGAATACAATATACAATTTTTGTATTGAACGTGCATCAAAAGAATTCTTTAATGGGTCACTTTGATAATTAATAAAATTAAATTCATTATATACAGTGATAAAAAGTTATTATAATTAATAAATTACTTAGGAAATATTGTAATCAACATTAAAGTCCCTTGGAAAAATCCCATAAAGTATGCGAGACAAACTATTGATATTTCGACCATATTTATGTTGGAACACACATTTTCCCATGAAATCAACATTAAACATTGACCCATATTATTAGAATTTAATAAAACAAATTAAAATATATTCACATGACTTTTAAATAATTAATAAGTAATTATAGAGAAAATGAAACATTAATTATATTTATAATAAATGTGCTGCAAATGGAAAAGTCAAATTTTATGTAAAATAATCTATATTTTTTAGATTTTACAACATCCTATAGAAAATAAAAAATCCATGTTGGAAAATACATGTAGGAAAATAATTATATGAAATTATTTTATGGGATTAACATTGTAAAATTTATGTAGAATAATCTATATAATAAAATTCACATACCTAACATCATGTAGGTGATTTTAGAAATTTGTAGATATATTACCTTATAAATTTCCGAACATAAAACATAGCATTAAAACAATAGAATAAACTTTATCTCTAGTTGTATTATATTAATATAATTTATTTAAATAAATATATATATAATAATCACCATAATTATATTTCTAAATGTCATGTAATAATCAAAAATAAAATAGAACCATTATTCTAAAGAACTATATAATTCAGACCGAAAACATGCAGTTACTTCAATCTATTTTTTTATTATTATAGAGACTGATTCGGAGTTTTATTTCAACTAATTAAATATAGATAGTTTTGATATCTTTAAAAAACAATAAGAATAACTTAATTTTTAGTGGAGTATCCCATGTTATAGACAAAATACAAAAGATTATTTCACATATAGTCAGTACTCATAGTCCCTTCCATAGTTAGTACTCATGGTTGGTTCCAAAGTTAATACTCACAGTCAGTTCTATGATCAGTACTCCTCGTCTTTTCCTTGATCAGTTGACATGGTCAATTCCATGGAAATTTTACAGAATTGGTTCCATGGTTAGTACTCATGGTAAGTTCAACAATCAGTACTCATGGTCATTTCCACATTAAATACTCAAGATCAGTTTCACAGTTAGTTGAACTGGTTGGTTGACACGATTAGTTGACAAGGCCGTTTAACACAGTCGAGTCAAAATTCTTCCAAAATTTCAATGTCCTTACTTTACGAAATTTTAGTTCTAGAGTAAGTAAAATGGTATTTAAGATCTTGAATGACTTATTTAGCCTTGAAACTATTTATGAAACTTGTATTATAGGTTATGAACTATGATAACAAAAAAACAAAAACCATTTTAAGAAAATTAATTTTATGAAATTATTACGATTCAATACACTTTAATTATTACATAATTAACATTATAAAGACTTTAAAGGAACTAAAAAAATAATGATATTTAATTATCAAAAAAATAAGTAATTAAAGGAGTTACTCAACATTCTCCCCTATTTGATAATTAAAAACCAAAATATAATTTCCCAAAAATATCCACCTTTCTGAAATTATCAAAAAGTTTCAGTAGAATAATTCTCTATTTGAATTTAAAAATTAAAAAACAATTTCAATAAAAACATACTTAAAAAAACATTATATTTCATAAATTTACTCTTAAATATTCATATTTCAGAACAAATACCAAGGATCCAACAAAAGGACATCTATTTTCAAAACATGTATCAAGAATCCACTATTCAATTAGAAGACTTTTAAAAGATAGTAATAAAAATTAATGAGAAAACACTTCATAAAATATCCTTTTAAACAATATTAATATGAATAAAATTTAAGATGTTACAAATTTCATTTAAATATGAAAATTTCCTCACAAAAACACACCCAAATTCCCTCTACATTTATAAATTTAATTCTCCATCATTCAAAGTTCAAAGATGATTTTCTCAACCATTTTATATTCGTGGGGCTTAGTAATGATATTATAAAGTTGGTTTCAGTAGAAATAAATTACAGACCTATATTTACCTTTTGAACATGATCTCTAAGAAAGTGAAATTTAACATCAATATGTTTAGTCCTAGAGTGTTGTAAGGGGTTTTTAGAGATATAAATAGTATAATTATTGTCACATAAAATAGAAATCTTAATAGAAATAAAACTAAAACAAATTTATTTCTTAATCCATAAAGATTGGGCAGAACAAAATGAATTAGCTATATATTTTGATTCTAGAATTGAAAGAGAAATAACTTTTTTTGTTTAATCCCATGAAACTAAAGATTTACCAAGTAAATGGAACATACCTAAAGAACTCTTCCTATCTATCTTTCATCCACCAAAATCAAAATAAAAATATCTTATCAAATCTAAATTAGTTATAGTTAGATAATATAAACCAATATTCAAAGAACAATTTACCTATATGATGATACTTTTAACCTATTTAATATGACTTTCCTTAGGATAACAATGATATATATTACACATACAAACTAACAACATTAAATCCGACCTAGATATTGCTGTGTCTATTAAATTTCCTATCATTCCTATAAAAATTCTAACATCAACATATTTTTGAGATTTATCTAAATGTAACTTAAATGTAGTAGTCATAGTTTTATTTTAACATTTATAATATAATAAACCAATTATATTGTTTTATTCATTAGAATAATTTGATTGATTTTTAAAAATACCATCATATCATTGAAAAACATTTCAACCAAGGAAAAATTCCAATTCTCCCATCATGCTAATATAAAATTATAAACTCATAAAATCTAAAAAGTCCATAAAAATATTTTCGATTAAAGATCCAAATATGATATCCTAAACATAAATTTTTACAATAAAAAAAATCATTACAGATTTTCTTAATAAACGATGTACTATCAACTTATCCCTTCTAAAAATTGTTATTTCTAAAGAAAATTAGTTAGTATTTTATAACGACCTCTAGGATCATTCTTCAAACCATATAAGGCCTTAGATAATTTAAAAACAAGATGTGGATACTTTTAATTTTAAAAATCATGGGTTTTATAACATATAATTATTCATAAATACAACCTTTGAGGAAAGAAATTTCTCCATCAATTTGAAATAACTTAAATCCATGAAAGGGAAGAATAATATAATAATATCCTAATTGACTACAATCTTGAAACAAGTGACAAATATTCTTCAAAATTAATACCTTCATATTTAGAGTATCCCAAATCAACTAATCTAACTTCATTCTTCATTGTATTTCCAAATTCATCAAGTTTATTTCCAAAAATCAACTTTATTCAAATAATATGAGAATTACATTATGGAACAAATAATGACTATACACTATTCATAGTAAACTATTTTAATTATTCTTTTATAACTATAATCTAGATAGTATCATCCAATGCCTCATCAATTTTCATTGGTAAAAAATCAGAAATAAAATCATTATAAGAAAAAACATCCATAATATATTTTCTAGTTTGAAATCTTGATTCAACATTACCAATGAAATTATCTATGGAATGATCTCTTTGAGTCTTCCATGATTTTTAATGAATATGTTCAGATTGAGAATAAAAATTCTCCCCCATTAATATGTATATATTTTTCATTAGGTAATTCTTCTTCAAAATTAAATTCACTAAATTCTTCCTCATGTTGTTCAATATCATCACCTATTTTATTCGATGTATTTTCATCAATCAAAACACAAATCAATTATTTAAAAACCATGGTTATTTTACTATATCCTCTATATGATATAATATTATTTGAAAATACAAATAAAATACCTTTATTATACATAGAATCAAATTTATATAAACTATCTATAGTATTATGAATAAAAACATTACATCCAAATACTATAAAATAACCAAGTTTAGGTTTTATTACCTTGAAAATCTCAAAAAGATTGTTTTTTAACATGGGTATTAAAATAATTCAACTTTTAACCTAACAAGATGTATTAACAGATTCTTCAAAAATATATTTAGGTAAGTTAAATTAATTTCTCATGGTTTTATCCATTTATTGAAGTGTTATAATTTTCATATCTACCACTCCATTTGTTGTGGTGTACCAGGGGCTGAAAAATTGTAGAAATACACATTTTCCACAAAATAATAAATAATTTCCATATCCCAGAATTCAACACCATGATCAATTATAATTGAATTAAATAATTAATATTTCTCATTTTGAACTAATTTACAAGAGGTGATAAATTTAGATAATATTTTAGATTTAAGAGTAAGAATGTAAACCCTTGTGTATCTTGTAAAATCATCTATAATAACAAAATGATATATTTTACCTCCCAGACTAGTACGGTTTACAAGACCAAATAAATATAAATTAATGAGATCAAGAGGCATTACAGTTTTTTACTTCATTAACTTACATGAAAGTTATTTTTTGTTTCATACCTTTAAATCAGGATTCACAAGAAATAGTTATATCCTCTTTTAGTTCTGGTAATTATAGAACAATTTTGTTCTTTTAAAACTTACACATCAACCTAAAATTTGCATTTAAAAACCTTTTATTTCAAAAAATGTTGTTATATTTTAAAATATTTAATTCATAATGTTTAATTGAATAAATATTATCTTTTCTATTTTCTTAAAACAAAAAAAATTATATTAAAAAAATGAATTTAATATAATTAAATTTAATAATAATTCTATCATAAAATAGCAAATAATTTAATATTAAATTATGTCTCAATCCCTAAATATATAAAACTATAGAAATTATTATATAATTATAAATTTCATCCTCACCAAAACATTTTCGGTTTCCTTTAGAATTTTCACCAAACATAACATTAAATCCATCACATTTTTTGAACGATTTTTTAAAAATATTACCAATCATGTGTCTTTATCATCCACTTTCATTGTGAAAAATATTGTTTTTGATTCCTTAGAGACATATTTAAGGTAGAATAGATTTAATAATGATTTGTTATAGATGGAAATTATAGTCCAATTGGATTATCATATAAATTTTTAGAAATCCAAATAGATTTCAAACATTTTTTTACATTAAATCTAGATGATAATGATTATGTAATAAAAGAATTATTATATCCAATATATTTCGGAAATAAAGAACACTGATTGGCATAATGACCTTTTATATGACATCTAAAATAAGTGTCTAAAGAAGTAATTCCATTAGAAATTTTAACAAAGGAGGTATTATACATTTTATTTGAATTATTATAATAACCAAGATTGGATCTACTGTTGTTCATTTTTTTAAAACTAATTATTTTATCAATTTTTTCTATAACTTGAACAAAAATGGACACATTTTAAATTAAAAATTCAACTTCATTTATGAGCAGTTCATTATCCTTAACAATAAAATAAAAATTCCTTATTTCAAATTCAAGACACTTTGATATGAAATAAACTTCTTTTTTTAACTTATTATTTTTAGAAAGATCCCTTTTCATATTTTCTTGTTCAATTTATAGATTTGAATGAAATAATTTTTATATTCTGGATAGTTTTCTTCATATATTCACTCACCACAAACATATCCTTATGTTGTATCTTATGGTTATTGTATAAAATATTAAAAGTTTTAAATTTATTTTCATGTGTATCAAAATTTTCAATAAATTCCTATATAATAGGTATTTCAGATTCAGATTTAGAAGATGAATAAAAAGTTAAGACAATTACTCGATTTGATAAATCCATTAAATAAAAGTTTTCAAAATATTTTTCAGAATTAGATTCTTCAATAGTACTTGAATCTTTATTAAATACTTATCTTTTAGCCATTTAATTATTTTAAATCTTTTATTTATTTCTTTTATTTTTTTCCTTCTTTTGTATTGGGAAGTTAGGATTGATGTTCCACCTTTTCTTATACTCATAAAAAATTACATCTTGATAATAATTAGAAATGAAATTATTTGTATTATCCTCCTTATAATCATACTTATGATTGTCTTTCTAACATCTCCTTAATTATATTTTCTTCCTTATATATCATCCTTTTGTAACATATGTTTTATCATTAATATATATACTCTATAACATAAAATCCTAAGAGTATTTAGTTACATTTTTTTTTAAAATTAATTACCTTACTATTATAATTATCTTATTTAAAAATATTTTAATGTTTTAAATCATATTTTAATAAATATCCAAAAATATCATCAAGAGTGTATTCTTTGAAATT
Source organism: Viscum album (assembly GCA_963277665.1). Taxonomy (NCBI): domain Eukaryota; kingdom Viridiplantae; phylum Streptophyta; class Magnoliopsida; order Santalales; family Viscaceae; genus Viscum; species Viscum album. The sequence goes on along the minus strand of OY728131.1, from coordinate 1,519,671,503 downwards.
ATTACTTTAAAATATAGCTACATTTTAGCATGCTATTTCTTAGGATGTGCTTTAAGAACTCCTTCAAAAAGAAAAATATTATCTAGATTCTGTCCTAATGAAATCCTAAAATTTAAAATACTAGTAAATATATGGAAAATTTGATTAAAATTTTCATCAACACCCATTTTAAATTATTTATATTCTTCTCTTAAAATACACAACTTAGTTCTAATAATTTTACCCAAGCCATGATGTGTAACTTGCGTAATTTTCTTGATGTTATAAGAAGTTTTAATTTCCAAAAAAATGATTATACACATTTATATTTATTGAAAATATATGATATTAATCACCTTGACATTCAGAACATACCTTACCGCATCATTTTCAACTAAATATTTAGGTTCACCTTTAGTCAGATTGTATAAATTTTCCATGATTTCTCAAAGATAATTGCTACGTTTGTTCAAGAAAGATTCCATTCGAGATTTCCAATATCCATATTCAGTGACATAAAAATGAAATGGGTTTTTAGGTATCTATCCATCATTGAAGCTAGTTACTACCATCTTAAATTCATATTCTCCCCTTAATAATTAGGTTAGTAAATGGTAAGAACAAAAAAAATATATAAATAGTGCTAGGGGTCAAGCATTGATACCAATGATTATCCCATACTTAAGATGAAAAAATATCCAAGATGGGGAGGGGTGTGAATTTACCCTTAAAATTGGATTAATGAATTTAATGGGATTATTAGAGTTATAAATTTAATGTACCAAAAAATAAAATAAAAAGAACACAAGATATATTTATAGTGGTTCTGATCTAAATAATACCAGTGCACTTTTCATCCCTCTCAAGAACTGAGAGTGATGAACCCCAATATGAACAAAATAATAAAATATAACATTGAATTATTTCCACCTAGAGTCACAAAAAACTTATAAATTCTTTTTACCTTATAACCTTAAAGCAAAACCAATCATACATTTTTCTACCTGGAGGTACAACTTAATAGTTTTTCCTTTTCCCCTAGAGGCATATCCCTAAACGTGAATTTTGATTATGATTAAAAACCTAAAATACTACCTATTAATTAGTATTATAACCTATTAAAATTCTATATATAGAAAGAGTATATGGATAATTATAACCACATAACCAGATAAAAGTATTTAGTGTTTGTTTATCGTGGCAGTAGTGAAATATCTAGTAGAAACTAATCAAACAATTAATGTATAGTTGTGAGATTTAAGAAATCATCAATGTTTGCAGTCCATGTGTAATTAAATATTATCATCAATGTACTTTAATTGATCTTCATTTGTTGAAGTCCATTTATCATGTTCATCTATTCCCAAAATATTCAACCCCATATGTTCATTATAGTTTATCTTTCCAATACAACATATAATTTCTTAATTAAATACATATGAAAATCATACTCATGTGGGTCATTTAGATAATATGAAAAATTAAATTGATAAATTACAGTGTTAAAAAATTAGTATAATTAGTAAATTACTAAAAATATTTAATCAACATTAACATCCCTTCAAAACTCCCATAAAGCATTTGTGACCAACTGTCCACATTCCAACCATATTTAACCTGGAACTCACGTTTTCTGAAGAAATAAACATTAAACTTTAACCCATGTAACAATAATTTAATAAATAATTTAAAATATATTCACATGTATTATAAATAATTAATAAGTAATTATATAAAAAATGAGAAATCAATTATCTCCATAACAAACAAGAAACAAATGTAAAAGTGTAATGTTACCTAAAATAGAGCATATTTAGATATTTTACGATATCCTCTAGAAAATAGAAAATATACATTGGAAAATACACATATGATATTTTTGTATAGTATTCTCATAGGAAATAATATGTATTATATTCTATATAAGGAAATTCACACACTACTTTCTTGTAGGTGATTTTGGAAATTTGTAGACACCTTAACTTCTAAAGTCTTAGACATAAAACAGACCTTGAAAATGATGGAATCAGCTTTATCTAGTGCTTAATTTTATTTATATAATTTAATTATACTTAAATATAATCAATAATAACCTTAATTAGGATTTTACAGCTAAAGTTATCATCAATATACAATAGAATCATTATTTTGGAAAACCACAAAAGTCAGACTAAAAACATGCAGTGACTTCTATTAATTTCTATATTTGTAGAAATCAACTCAGATATTGATTTATTCTAATTAAATTTAGATAATTTGTTATATATTACAAAATAAATTATAATCACTTAAATTTGAGTTATGTATCCTAATTTATAGTCAATATATAGAATATAATTTCAATGACTGTCAACACTCTTGATCAATTCCATAGTCAATACTCACAGTTAGTTCCATGATCAGTACTCATAGTTTGTTCCACAATCACTACTCATGGTCAGTTCCATAGTTAATTGACATAGTTAGATCAAAGGTAAGTTGAAATGGATGGTTCCATGGTCAACACTCATGATTAGTTCCACATTCAGTACTCACAGTTGGTTCTAAAGTTAGTACTCACAGTCGGTTCCATGGTTAGTACTCATGGTTGGTTCCACAGTCAGTTCACACGATTGGTTGGCATGGTAAGTTGGCATGGTTGGTTAAAATGGTCAGTTATATACTTTTTAAAATTTCAATTCTCATAATTTTCTAAATTTTAGTTCCATAATAAGTAAAATTATATTTAAAGTTTCAGAATGACTTACTTAACCTAGAAACACTTCATGAAACTTGTATTAAATGTTATGAAATAAAAAAACTAAAAACTAAAAAAAATTAAGAAAAAAGATATTTTGATACGATCATCATTAAGAATACTTTAATTAATAAAAATTTTAAATTATTAACAATTTTAAGGGAAATATAAAAAATAAAGCTTTGTAATTATGAAATCATAAATTTGTTCAAGGATCCACTTAATAGTTTGTTGGGGTAGAGTATTAGGTAATTTCAGGATATTTTATAGAAGATTTGGAATTTCTATAGAGGTTTCAAAATCATTGAATAGTTTGGATACCATGTATATTTCCTAGGTAACCATGAAACTAGAGACTTTAGAGATTATTTAATTTTCATGATTAGTGCACAATTTACCAAACCATGGAGACCAAATGTGCAACCATGGTTTTGGTTAGTAGATCCAACATGGTTGGCACTAGCTTTTTTAAATAGTGTGGATAAACCCGTTAAAAAATAATAATTAATCCTAAAATTATAATTCTAACACAAAACCTCCTGGAAAACACCCATTATTCCTCCCGTGGATAGGTCTCTTGAACCATGAGACTCCATTGGGATATTTTAATGGCTTCTTTCCGTTCCGAATGCATTTTGATTAGGTCTTTCTTCAATAGATCTAGAAATAGAAGGTATGTCACCATTTTTTCTTCTTGTCCATGATCTTAACATCTCTTGAATGGAACCTTAGATTAGATCATTCATACACTAATATAAGGTATAGATAGTGATGTGATAATTTTTCCTTTCATTATTGAAGGAGAGGGATCTTGATTCACTATAATTTAGTCTCCTTCGTTATCTGTTTTCTACATCAGTTTCCGTTTGGTCAGTCCAAGTCTATCATAGACCTAAATAGCTTTTTTCTCCTTGTATATTCATTATTGAATCCTTATGTGGATAATTTAGGGATTATTTTAGGTATTTGTGGTGTTAGACTTGATTCGGGTGGTAGATCATCGTGATTTGACTTTCACTATTCTTGTGGTAGGAATTTCGGACGATGTTAGGAATTTTATATAAAGATGTATGATTTTATTAAAATGTGGGTGAAAATGTAGCTATATGAGAATTATGTTTAGTGACTTGATTTCTATGTGGGTGTGTGAGTATCCCTATGAGAACTCAGATGTATGAGTTTATTGGAATGTGGGTCTATGTGTTTCCTAGGGGAAAACAACTATGTAAATTAATGTGACAGTTGAATTATATTGTTATATCCATTGGGAGATGGTTGAGCCATTGGATGAGGCATGTAACCATACTATAATTATATTATGTATATCCATCGTGAGTTGGTTGAGTCTTAGAATGATACGTGTAATAGGTTATGATGAAATTGTAGCTATACATCGATGAGATGGTTATGTCTTCAAATTAATTATGAAACCTTGTTCTGGTTATGATACATTCTTGATATAACATATCATCTAACATGGTACTGAATTAGGTTGGATCAGGGTTTGTGGTATCCTAGTTATCACATGATGACTCAACCTTTTGTATTGTTATTTTAATTTCATTTTTAGTCTTTTCATATAATTTTATATACACATTTTCACTTATTATAAGGATACTTTGGTGGTGTACTACTATATTTTATACTCACACACTACATGAGAATATCAGTTAACATGCATATTTTTGGATCATTAATCTAGTGAAGGGAAAATATACTATATCGGGCAGTTTAGTAGGAGGAGTATGGTAGAACGAGGAGATTTTAAGAAAAACATTGGGATCTTTTACTATCTTGCCTCATTTATCTTTCTATTTTTTTTGGTAGAATGATCCAACACATGTTGGTATCTTGTTGATTGGATGCTACTCTTTTATACAATCATATTACTGAATTTATGTTGTTTTCCTTTCCTTACAGTATATTAATGTGGGTGTTTATGATTCAATTTTTTGTTGCTTCCACTATATTTATGATTGTTGGACATCTCCTACCAAGGATACAGTTTCTCTTCATTTCCTCCTAGGTTCTCGCATCTAGTTAGTATCCTCCTGCATATATGGAGAAGCACATGAGTTCATGTGGAACCTTGGCCTAGATCAAGTGATTCAGATTATAGTGTTACATGGGAAAAGAATAAATATTGTAAGAGAGGTCCACATCCACATATAGGTGGTCCACATAACATGCGTAAAAGGTAATATGTTTCTCAAAGAAACTCAATCTTGGATGACACTTTGAGAGTTTCCTCACTATAGTTTGTTTGTGATGTTGGTTTGTTTATATGGTGGTCTTTAACACCACTTCCTTAGATATTACAACCCATTGTATTATTTTATTTCATTGAATAAAGGGAACATGGGCTTCATATCCAGGTTCATGGTTTAGGTCTTTCTTGATATATATATATGTATGTATATGTATATGTTTATATATATATATACACACATTTATAATTAAATATATAGAGAGATGTATGTTTGTGTGTGTAAGCATGTATGTATAGGTAAATATATATATTTATATATTAATATAGATACTTAAATATATATAAATATATATAAAAATCCATAAAAATATACATAATTACATAAATATCTATTAATATATATAAATATATAAAAACTAATATCATTATAAATACACATATATGCATAAATATATACAAAAAAATATAATTATTTATAAATATACATAAATATAAATAAAGACTTCTCATTATATAAAATAAATAGGAATGTATATAAATATACTTACTTATATATAATTATATTTATGTATAATTGTATTTATATATATATAGTTAAATACATAAATACATATATATAATTTCTATAATTATAATGATCTATATCTATATACATATATATATACCCTCATTTATGTAGTCATATAATCATATATATTTATATCTAATTGAATATTTATATGTATTTATATATATTTATATATTTTTATCTATGTTTGTATTTATATATATTTATAAGTTTATATTATACATTTATATGTTTATATTTTTATATTAATAATCTTATTATATATTACAAATTATTAATATTAACAGTTAAATAACAATTAATATATTATTAATTATTAATTATTTTTAATCATATGTAATTATTAATTAATAAGATATATTTAATATTTAACAATGATTAATCATTAATGAAAGATTAAGAATATCGTAATTTATAAAAAATAATACTTATTAAATATTAAATAAAAATTATTTATTATTTATTATTAATGATTATAATAAATTTGGAAGGTTGAGTCGGCCGGGTGAGATATGAAATAAAACAAAATCACTACAAGAAAGTGATACAAAATAAAAAATCATTTTTAAGAATGATTTCTAATTAAATGATTATTTTTTTTAAAAAATCATCTCCATTTAGCGATGGGTTTCAAAATCCACATCTAAAAAATTAAATGTTTAATGGATGTTTTGAAAACACAAGCTAAAAAACCATTACTAAATACTATTTTTTTATAATGAGTTGCGATAGGAGTGATCCCCAAATCCTCCTTCTACTAAGACATGAGTTGTATTCAAGAACCTAGGAAATAAATAAAATAACACAAGATGCATTACCTTATATAATCTCAAGAATGATAAAACTATCCTCCAATCAATGAAAAATCTTTAAGATTAAATAGGACCAAGATCCCAAAATAAAAATTCATTTAATGTCATACAAAAAAATTCATTATCAACTTTTTAAAATATTACTGAAACTACCTTGTACAACAATGAAGGAATGCATCCCTATGAAAAGGAAGATATAACAAAGGATTTTAATTTTTTATCTTTAGAAGAAATAACATTATTAAGAAAAAACATACAACATGTTTTATAATGATAAATTGAAATAAACTATGATTATAAACAGGGAAGAGAGAAGAAATTTCGAAATTCAAAAGTGAAAATCAGAACAAAAGAGTAATAGTGATTGTATAAGGGGAGTTTGAGAGTTTTTTTTCAATATTTTTTTCTTAAAATATATTTTCCATGGATTATGAAACTAATCACTGATGTTTTAACAATATATTTCTAGTGGTGTTAACCTCTACTAAATTTATTTACCATGTTTATTTAGTAAATAAATCAATTCAGCAATGAAAACATGATTATTTAGTAGTTATTTGTTTAACAAAACCTCATTCAGCTTAGAAATGTTCAATCTATGATGATTATTTTACTCAACCATTTAGTTTATCCTTAGATGATTTAAGTGTAATATTTTATGGAAAATATACTAGAAAACAATTTCTCTTATTTATGTTTCTTTTGTTTTCTATAAAGAGAGAGTTTTGAGTTATTTTTGACTAATCAGTTCTTCAAATAGCTCTCAAAATAAATGTATGATGAATTTGTGTATATCAATTAAACTATAAGAACACAAAAATATAATAAACCTCAGAATTCCTCATCCCCATATTTTTTAAAATCATTCGATAATATAATCAATTAATAAACAAAAATTTTATGTTTTAAATAGATAATAAAACAATAAGAAAAATAACACCTAACCAATAAAAAATAGTTATTTCAATGCATCTAGAATCTATAGATCCAAACTCATATTTTATGTATTTTTCATTTATCTTCCTCTAAGATCATCCATGTATTAATTTTAATATATATATATATATTACCCAAAATCTAATTTTTATTTCCTTGAGTTCAGGTTAACATCCCCAAATTACTTAAATATTCTTCCTCGACCAATCTTGGGCAGCCCAAAAAGCATAGATTATAACATAATGTGTATGGAAACAATTATTTATGTCCGGTTACAATTAAATTTATATCTTTCAATCATTATTTACATCTCAATAAAGTACTCATACATTCTCACCTTATCACCTATACATATTTCAACCTCTACTACTAATCCACTTATTCTCTCCTTGATCGCGCAACTTTGGATTTTGATTCTCACCCCCTTCAGGAAAGAATTACTCTTGTTTTAGTGGTATATCCCTAGAGATTTTATAGGAGATGGTTATTTCTGTTGCATAGTCTTGTACTTATTCCTATGATGAGATGGTTGAGCTCATATGATAGAGAGATCCTTGAGAACTATCTCATGGGGTAGCTGTTCAAATGACCCAATTCCCTTTATTTATATATGGGATGGTTTTTGAATTCTTAAGGATGAGAATGTTTTGAGAGATATCTAATTTAAGATACTATATTCTGACATCCCTTCCCTTTTGGATTTTGGGTGTTATAGGTACCAAGATGAGGTTCCAGGATGTTTGGAGAATGTTTTGGGGGGAAAGGGGAGAACCATTTCGAAAAAATGGAATGGTTAGGACATCGAGCTCTAGGCTACAAATTAGTCTAGGTGGATACAATATGGAGTGGATGGATATATCATAGATCCTTGAGGATCCACTTCAAAATAATTTATAGCTATGGAATTTTCTCTATGATGTAGTGTATGGGGATATCAAGGTGGATTGTGGGGCTACAACCTTTTTCGGGTAACCTGCATCATGGTTGTTGGGTTGCGGTGTAGCCTCCCTATTGGTGAAGGGGGATTGTGGTGTGGTACTTAGGGATGTGACATAGACCCTAGATCAACTTTTATAGGATCTTAATGTGTTATAATGAAATTAATTTGACCAAGGTGGGCTATGATGTGGTCCCTTGGTCTGCATCTTTGAATTCCTTATGTTAGGGAGGGTTGTGGTATGATCCTAGGGGATTTTCCAAGGTATTCTAAAATTTTAATTCCCTATTAATACCCCTAGGCCATTCGAACCCAGTTTTCTACCACTTGTTCCACTAAAACCCTATGAACCCTTAGATAGTTTTCAATGGATTTTGTTCCCCTTTTAACATGGATTGATCCTAAATTACTGTGTTCAATCCGCAACAATATAAGACATGTTCTATCTCCCTTTTCTAGTAGTTATATTTGTTTGATATCATTTCCTATTGTATCCTCCTTCCCTATTATAGTGATTTTTATCCATCATTATAATGAGGTTTTATTTATTTTTTGGTTTTGTGGTCGTGGTATGATATCCTTGGAGGGATGTAGTTTCTTACAAGAAAGGTGATTGGAGATCCGAGATGTTGATGAATTCACATGTGAATAATGTAGAAACTTTTGAGGTAGGTGATTTATTGATGATATTTTTATTTACATGCATTCATTAATTAACCATAGTTTATCCCTTTGTATGGATGTTTAATTAATATTAATTATTAAACCAGATTAATAATGAAATTTTACAGAAATCACATGATACCGTTTTATACCATGATAACATTTTTCCTCATGATATTCTAGATATTGAAATATCTATACTATGATTTATTTAACATGTTGTTATTCATGGTTAATCGTGTTTATATTTATGAAATTGGTAAATAACAGAAAGACATAAATAATTTTTGGTTGGATAAGGAATTAATGAATATGTGTGTTTAGTAATCCAATATTTATTGTAATTTGATGGAAATGAAATTGATACTAAATTCATGTTTGTTAAAATTAGTTATTCCATATGATAATGGAAATGTAAAATAACATGAATTTTAAATTCATGTAAATTTTGAAAACAATAAAAATTCATGTTAATTGAGGATGTTTCTTCTCATAGTTTAATAAAACTTCTTATATTCTAGAGAGAATGTTTAAGGAATTTGATGGCTGGTTATAGCTGATGACTTAGGCTTTATATAGTTAGAACATGTGAATTATAAATCAGTTAAATCAGTATGGAATAAAACAAGTTATTTGATAAAGATAAATCTTTAGGAATGAGAATTATCATTTTATTATAAAGGATGGGTGCCTTGTGTTTGGGGCTGTGTGAGACTATCTTCATGCAAAGACTAAATGCATTGCTTTATGTACTAGATTTATTTATTGACTACTATTGTTTGTTTTATACCTTTTATATGATATTTATACACTCCTTATGATGTGACATGATCCTAATATGGTTGAGACTAGGATGGATGATGGGATATGGGTGGGCGGCCCATGGTTGTGGCAGTAGTTTATGCCTAGGATGATTAGATAAATGATGGTGTCGGGGATGGTACCAGGATGGTTGGAATAAGATGAAGCCGAGCATACCCATTGATGTGTTAAATTTTTTATTCTTGATTGATATGAATATATTTAATGGAATATGGAGGGGTTTCTTGTTATATGAATTCCTTTCCCTACTACTTGAGGTAGCTTTATGTGCTTGGTTGCATCTCTTAATCTTATATTAGGATTTATTCCTAAAGTACATAGAATTATTGAATCTTAATAATTTTTAATAATGTTTTAACCCTTGGGGTTGGTATTTCGGTAATGAAAATGAGACGATCCTGATAAACAGTTGACTCAGTTCCATTTATTCCTAGAGGGCATGAACTTGACATTGATAGTTAATGATATATGTAAAGGGGAATTATGTTTCTGGTTAATTATTAGTTAATGGATTAATTGAAATTAAGGAAATTTTGAAAAGAAAATAAGTAATTTAATGTAGATTTATAAAATGATCGTGTTCATATAGTATATGTAGTTCCTACTAGTGAAAGTTGGGAGCCCAAGAGACATTGGCTGCAGTTGATTCCAATACTTGGTTAGGTCCATAGAGTGGTTATGAGCTATATTATATTCTATAATTTCATATGCCTCTCCATCCATGCTGGTTAGTGTGACTAAAACCTAATGGAAAATTAAAGGATGTTTTCCCCAACATCTCATTGGGAGGATGGATGGATAACTACCCTTTTAGACATGCTCTCTTCTCTGGGTAGTGTTATGTGCTTGTATGAACAATGGTTAGTTTATCCATATATGTCTGTAGAGGCCTGTTATGGGTTCTGGTTATTTCAAACACATGTATCCTTGTATATAGTTTCCGAATTGTTTTTATTGTTATGATGTGTATAGGCTATGATTTCATGAAGTACCTTACTTGGTGTACGATCTATGATTGCTTGAGGTATAATACTCGATGTATGATGCACATCGTATGGGATGTGGTGGATACTAGAAACTAATTGGTTACAATATGGAGATATGAAATTGGATGATGTGACAATTTTATGTATACGGTGGATATTATAATAATTATCCTCGGTTTTTACGAGTTGACATAATTTTGGAGGGAGGTGGATCAAGATATATGATGTTGGGGAAGAGCGAAAAGACATTAGGAAGTGAAAAAAGGGTACCTTTTATTGATATTTTATTATATGATCTATTTTATTCGATAATTGGTGAGAGTTTGAAATGGTGAGGATGGTAACTTAGTATACCTTTTTAGGCAATGAATTAGTTTCATTTATTGTTCAATGGGATTTATTATCCATTGCTTATCTTTATTAAGAGAGTATCTATAGAGGATCCCATTGAGTAAACATTTATCCTCACCCCATGTATATATAATTTTTGTTAAGGAAGCAATGGAAAGCTGGAGATCAGGATGAACAATACTAGGTTGTGGTTTCGTAGGATCTATTTGGGATTCATGATCACCATCAAGTTTACCTTTTGGGTACTTATAGTTTCCCTTTCAGTTATTTTAGTATTGTTTGAAATTACATATATACACATTGGATTTATTTTATCTATATGATTAGGTGTTTATTCATGTTTCTTTATTATATATTTCTTATGAATTTTCTCATATAGGTATATGCCTCCCATTTCTATTTTTATTATACACTCAATGCTAGTCGGCAACCCGTAGCCTACTGGAGGCGAGGCTTGGGTGATCACAATCTCTCTTATCTCATTATTTGACCAAGAGAGGTACTATTTAAGGGATGAGAGTCATGATAGATTGGTTTCAATGGTTTAGGTTGAGGGATAAGATGGAATTTTGAGTTACGCACAGGTTTGACTGCATGGGTTGGTAGGGAAACCGTGTCATCTATATTTAGTAAGCGATGTAATAATGGGAGACGAGTTGAGAAATGGGTATTTACAGACCCATGTGATCTAATTCATAGACCTTTAATTTTAATGATTCCACTAAATTAAGTGATACTAGTAGTATGGTAGATACCTAGGAAAGGATCACACATCATTATTATTCATACCCATATTTGAATTGGGTATACCTTGGGATAAGTTAAATCTCAAAAGAATAAAATGGAATAAATAATTAAATAATCTTAAATATTTCATATTATAGGTTTAAGAGAGACTATCAATCTATTATATTGTAGGTATGGCTCTAGGATGACATCCTCATTAGGTATGCAATAAATATGTTCCACTGGATGTGCAAGTAGATCAACATAGAGTAGAGGATGATAATAATGAAAATTGGAGGAGGAAACTTTAAGAGTTTTAGCACTATATTCTACAAAAGCATGAGAGATCCATTTTAAAATCTTTCATAAATTATCAGTTAGAGGGGGAATCATTTCGATCCATTCTCAAAATGAGAATTAGGTTTTGTTGGCTATGACACTGCTACATGGAGCAATGAAACAATGGTGGATCTTATTCCTTGGGGATCATAAAGAGTCTGAAGTCTCATGTGAGATGTTACGAGACTAGTTTTGAGTAGAGTTTTTTCTTAAACCATACAGGAAACTAGTCTTCAGTACCTGCTTACCCTTCGACCTATGAGTTCTATCATGTGGGAGTTTGGTATCCTTTTCACAACCATTCTCCAATATTCTATAGACCTGTTGTCAGATAAGGAGGTTAGGGTATGGAACATTGAGGATGCATTTCTTATTTTATTACAGTTATAGGTCACCCCATTTATGTTGTTGACTTATCTGGAGGTATTGGAGAGATAAGAGTTTGTTGAGAGGGAGATGGACAGAACTGAATCACCATGATAGTTGAGTCACCAAAATTTATCATGAAGTAGAGATGTGGTATGAGGTTTCAAATTTTTTAGGAAGAAGTTTTTTATACTATCCAGTTTCAGGTACTAGACCTAATCATATAATTTATCCAGTAGTGGTGGTTCTTAGACATATTCCAAATGATAAGAGGTGTGTTTTTCTTTCGTTTGATGAGGTCATTGGTGGTGAGAGTTCCTGAACTTTATATGAATTCAGTATGATCTAGGTGTCCAAATATAGGTTCCTCTATTGTGTCAATTTTAGTTAAGATAGAAACAATATGAAGTTCCAATTTGGGATTAGTATATAAGAGATGAGGCAGGAAAATGACAGCCTTTAGTTGATCTATGTCCTCAAAGAATAGAGCTTGCCCATAGAGGTGGTCATTAACAGGATCATATAGGGGTTTGAGCTGGTCGTGGTCAGGTTCATGCTCTTTTATTTCCACCAACAGGTGATCCATACATTCTTTAGGAACCATTTTATTATTTTCTATATGGGTGCATGTTTTTTTTGATTTAGGTTAAGCATAAACATTCCTATCTCCTTCCATTGTCTATTTTTTGAGACTTAAGGTAGAGAGGATTCCAATTCCCTTAGTGATAAATATTCTAGTTGAAGGTTTAACAAACTTTTATGATGTATATAGATACTATGAGATAATGATTGGGTAAAACAACTCTTTTGGGGACTTTATATGTTTATAGATACATCCTTACAACATTATCCTCATCACAAACTAGATATATTTAGTGCAGAATATCATGTATTGCTTCAGGAGGATGGTTGTGTTATATAATTCTGATGGGATTCTATTAATATCTTTTGGTGATAAAGACCTGTAGATGGGTTATAGGTATTTTTCTTCTACATAATCATAGATGGTTGAATTGGTGTTTAGTTCATGAAAGGTTCTACTGATGTTGTTTCCTAGGGTCATAGAAGAGTCCTCTAATATATTTCTTAAGTAGGTTGTAGTGTTACCCCATTGACGAGAGATAAAATTTGAGATCAATATAAAATCAGGAATGTATCCTATTTGGATGTCTACATATTGGGTGACTCCTTCTGAGTTGCAAGATTTGTATGTAAAACTCAATGATCTATTTCAATAGGGGTTTATGTAGCCGAGTGTTTCACCTTGGGGTGAACTTATTTTTTTTTGTAAAGAAGGATGATGCAAATGTGCACTAATGGATTAATTATAATTTATTTAACCAGGTGATAGTGAAGAAACACTATCCTATTCCATGTATTGATTGATTTTTTTGATTATAATAATGGAGCAAGATAGTTCTTAAAGATTGATCAATGGTTATGATATCTTCAGATACGAGTGAAGGATAAATATATTTTAAAGATGAATTTATAATGTCCTCATGGGAATTATGAGTTTTTGGTGATTTTTTTAGTCTGATTAATACACTATCCTTGTTCATGAATTTATTGAAAATACAGTTAGATTTCTTGGATATATTTTTAGTAGTTTTCATTTTTTAAATCCTTGTATACTCATAATTTTCAGAGGAGCATTTCAAGTATATATATATATATATGTAATTTTAGGAGTTCTTAATAGTCACAAGATGTTCTGGAAGTTCTCTAAGTCAGAGTTATAGGCTCATCAAGTTTATTTCATAGGGCATGTGGTATACCGGCATAGAGTAGTTATGGATCCTTTGAAGATAGAAGTGGTTGTTTCGTTTGATTCCCCAAAGCCTACTGGATAAGTGATAATTTTCCTTGGTATTACAATCTATTATAGGATGTTATTAACTAATTTATATGGGGATAAAAATACTCTAACATCCTTGACTATAAAGGATCAAAAACTCTAATGGAGTGACCATTTTCAAGAATATTTCTAGTACCTAAAGGAAAAATTGGCCAACACTCCATTTTTTTATCTTCCATAAGAGGGAGTTTAGTTTGATATTTTTTTTGTAATGATTCATGAATGGGAATGTGTTGTGTTGTTTCTTACGGTTCTTAGTAGTTATATCCCCATTAGAATAACTATTCCACCCACGATCTTGAGTCTGAGAATATTCCTCCCTTGAATTTTTGGAAATAATACCTCATGGGTGATCATTTTGTGTTTTTTACTAATCATAAGAGAATATGGTACGTCTTATTTCAGTGTGACTTGAATCTTAAATAGTAATGGGGGTGGAATTATTATAGTATTACAACTTAAATATTTTATATACATTAAGAACAGGAAATAATGTGGTTCATGTACTGAGAATGAAGTGACGTAGTTGTTGTACCCCACACTCTTTGATTTTCATGATCACAATCACTTTAATATGTGTTTAACATTGTGTTTAAGTGTTGTGGATGATAGGCACAAGGTTGCCAAGAAGTTGGCCCAAGAATGGACTTCAAATGGACTGAAATTCAGTCCACCGGCCGACCGGTGGCTTCACCACCGGCCAGCCGGTGGCACCCAGACTCAAGGGGTAGCTACTGCCTTCCCACCGGTCGACCGGTGGCTCTGCCACCGGTCGACCTGTGGCATCCAGCCCAAAAAGTACAATCTACTCTCTTGCCACCGGCCAGCCGGTGGCTCCTCCACCGGTCGACCGGTGGCACCCAGATGAATAGTGAGACCTACTGTCTCACCACCGGCCATCCGGTGGCTCCTCCACCGGTCGACCGGTGGAGCCTGGACCAGAATTCTCTCCACATTCCAAGGCACCGGCCAGCCGGTGGCCCTGCACCGGCCAGCCGGTGGCCCAGTCAAACTAGCCGTTGGAGCTTTGACCAGGCTGCTCCACTTGCCTCCCAACGGCTCCGAAGACCTCTCCAACGGCTCCGAAGCCTCCCCAAGGGTTCCTAGCCTATAAATAAAGGCCAAGGAAGCCCCGGACATCTACCGGATCATATACGAAGCCAACGGACATATTTTGGATCAATTGGCCAACCTCCGGCGGACTTCCTCAAAGGAACCCACCTAGCTCCAACAACTTCCACATCCAAGGAGCTCCTTCAAAGAAGCTTGGAAGCGGCCTTCAACATCTCCATCCAATCAAAGGCGCCCAAGTCTTCCCAAATACGGGTTTTATTGTTTTATTTACTTTGAGCTTAAAATTGGGTTTGTGCCTACAAACCCCAACCCTTTTCTCAACCTCCCTTTCTTTGGGTTCTCACACCACCACTAAGGTGTGAAGAGGTTGTCAAGCCTTACCTTGTAAAAAGGCTTGAGATCGGTGAGCTAGTCTTCACCCGTAAAAAGACTAGTGGGTTATTGCTTAACCATTAAAAGCATTGGGTTCTTGCTCAACCAATAAAAGCAAGCTGTAATAGGTCCTAGTGCTACCTCAAAGCCTAGTGGGTTTCTTGCTAAAACCATTGAAAAGCAAGCGGTAGGAATCTCTCAACGGTTGAGTTGGGAGCGGAGACGTAGGCCGGGTTTTGGCCGAACTCCGTTATCAATTTGCGTGTCTTGCCTCTTTATTTCCGCTGCATTTTTACTTTGATTTTTAATTTGTGAATCAATTTTTTAAAAGGCAATTCACCCCCCCTCTTGCCATCTTTTCCCTCCTCGGGTGTTTCTTCCGACCCAACAATTGGTATCAGAGGGAAATTTGTGTAATACCCTAACCGGTTACAAATTTTAAGATCCATTAAGATGGCATCAACCTCTTTCGCCCCCGAGGGCTACTCTTTGGGTCGGGCTCCATTTTTTGATGGGTCCGACTATAATTATTGGAAAACCCGCATGACCACCTTTTTACGAAGCATAGATTATCCCATTTACAAAATTGTCATGCAAGGTTACACTTTGTCTACCCCCGACGAATCCAAATGGACCCCCGCCGATATAAAGAATTTTGAGCTTGATGGCAAAGCCATGAACGCTCTCCATTGCGGCCTAGACCGAAATGAATTCAATCGAGTGTCCACTTGCACCTCCTCACATGAAATCTGGAAACTTTTGGAGGTTACCCATGAGGGGACCAACAAAGTCAAGGACACTCGATTGGACATGTACCGTCAAGATTTCGAGTCTTTTTCCATGCATCCATCCGAATCTATTTCTGAAATGTTTACACGGTTTACTGATGTGTGCAATGGTAGAAAATCTCTTGGAGATGACATTTCTGCAGAAACGATGGTCAAAAAGATCCTATGGGTCCTTCCGAGCTCATGGGCACCAAAAGTGACGGCGATCCAAGAAGCTAAGGACGTCAAAAATATGCCGGTAGAGGAGCTCATTGGATCTCTTATGACGTACGAGATCACGATGAGGAGGCAAGCTCAGAAGGAGGGCACACCAATCAAGACACCAAAGAACATTGCCCTCAAGGTACAAAAAGAAGTAAGCTCCTCCTCATCCTCATCTTCCTCATCTACTTCATCATCAAGCGGCGACTCGGAAATGGAGTATCTCGCCCGCCAAATGCAAAAATTCATGAAGAAGCACAAGAAGAAGAAGAAATCCCGCAAGCACCGAAAGCAAGAACCCACCGAAAAATCCGAGCCCAAGGTGAAATGCTACGGGTGCGGCGAAAAGGGCCATTACAAGCCCGATTGCCCACTCAACAAGAAACGGGCCACGCCAAAGGAAAAAGGAAAGAAGAAGGTCCTCAAGGCCACATGGAGTGACACCTCCTCTTCATCATCCTCCTCGTCTTCCTCGAGCGACAACGGTACAAAATGCCTAATGGCATTCCATGAGGTAACATCTTCCGATTCCTCCTCCTCTTGTTCTTCAAATTCAAATTCTTTAAATCATTTATCTTATGAAGAACTCTCACATGCTAGAGATCAACTAGAAAAAGGTTTTCATGAACTATCTTCAAAATTTGTTGCTTTGAAAAAGTCTTTCAAAAAACTCTCCTCCGAAAAAGACCAACTTCTCAAAGAGAAGGAGGAGATGTCCCTTAAAATCCAAAATTTTCCAAATGTTGATTCCATGGAATCAACCATCAAAGACCTAAGAGAGACCCTAGCCAAGTTCACCCAAGGTGAACAAAATTTGAACAATTTGCTTGGTTCACAAAGGGTTTCCCGAACCACCAATGGACTTGGCTATACCAACCAAGCCTCCTCCTCCCATGCACCCACTGTTTTTGTAAGGGGGAGCTCTCGCTTTAAATTTTGTAACTATTGCAAAAAATCCGGGCATCTCATTTATGAATGTAATTGTAAAAACGCCCGGTACGGCCAACCCAAATCGATTTTCTATTCCGATGAATTTTATAGGAGAAGACCCGCCATGAAACAAATTTGGATTGAAAAATCCCTATTGGCAAGTCTCTCCGGGCCTAAATTTGTTTCGGTTTCAAAAACCTCTCCCCAGTGATTCTTTGTTTTTATTTAGGGGGAGTTAGGATTTTTTTTAAGCCTTGTTGTGTATTCAATGTTTTCATTTCAAACTCAACACTTGGCTTTGAAATTCAAAATTTTCTATCAAATTTTCATTTCTAAAATTCCAACAGTTGGTTTCGAATTTGTTTTGATTCAAAACTTTCAATTCAAACTGTTATTCAATTTTCATTTCAAAATTTTCAAAATTTTCAACAATTGATACCATTTTCAATTGATTTTCAAATCCCATCCCTTGTTTTTCAAAATTTCCCTCAATCAAGCTTTATGCCCCATTCTATTTTGATAATCACAAAGGGGGAGAAATTTCTTGATTGATTGGGGGAGAATCTTTTCTCTCATGCTTAGTATTTTTTTTCAATTTATCATTTAGGCATGCATTTCATTTAAGTTTTTACATTGCTTGATAAGTGATTGTGATCATCAAAATAGGGGGAGATTGTTGTACCCCACACTCTTTGATTTTCATGATCACAATCACTTTAATATGTGTTTAACATTGTGTTTAAGTGTTGTGGATGATAGGCACAAGGTTGCCAAGAAGTTGGCCCAAGAATGGACTTCAAATGGACTGAAATTCAGTCCACCGGCCGACCGGTGGCTTCACCACCGGCCAGCCGGTGGCACCCAGACTCAAGGGGTAGCTACTGCCTTCCCACCGGTCGACCGGTGGCTCTGCCACCGGTCGACCTGTGGCATCCAGCCCAAAAAGTACAATCTACTCTCTTGCCACCGGCCAGCCGGTGGCTCCTCCACCGGTCGACCGGTGGCACCCAGATGAATAGTGAGACCTACTGTCTCACCACCGGCCATCCGGTGGCTCCTCCACCGGTCGACCGGTGGAGCCTGGACCAGAATTCTCTCCACATTCCAAGGCACCGGCCAGCCGGTGGCCCTGCACCGGCCAGCCGGTGGCCCAGTCAAACTAGCCGTTGGAGCTTTGACCAGGCTGCTCCACTTGCCTCCCAACGGCTCCGAAGACCTCTCCAACGGCTCCGAAGCCTCCCCAAGGGTTCCTAGCCTATAAATAAAGGCCAAGGAAGCCCCGGACATCTACCGGATCATATACGAAGCCAACGGACATATTTTGGATCAATTGGCCAACCTCCGGCGGACTTCCTCAAAGGAACCCACCTAGCTCCAACAACTTCCACATCCAAGGAGCTCCTTCAAAGAAGCTTGGAAGCGGCCTTCAACATCTCCATCCAATCAAAGGCGCCCAAGTCTTCCCAAATACGGGTTTTATTGTTTTATTTACTTTGAGCTTAAAATTGGGTTTGTGCCTACAAACCCCAACCCTTTTCTCAACCTCCCTTTCTTTGGGTTCTCACACCACCACTAAGGTGTGAAGAGGTTGTCAAGCCTTACCTTGTAAAAAGGCTTGAGATCGGTGAGCTAGTCTTCACCCGTAAAAAGACTAGTGGGTTATTGCTTAACCATTAAAAGCATTGGGTTCTTGCTCAACCAATAAAAGCAAGCTGTAATAGGTCCTAGTGCTACCTCAAAGCCTAGTGGGTTTCTTGCTAAAACCATTGAAAAGCAAGCGGTAGGAATCTCTCAACGGTTGAGTTGGGAGCGGAGACGTAGGCCGGGTTTTGGCCGAACTCCGTTATCAATTTGCGTGTCTTGCCTCTTTATTTCCGCTGCATTTTTACTTTGATTTTTAATTTGTGAATCAATTTTTTAAAAGGCAATTCACCCCCCCTCTTGCCATCTTTTCCCTCCTCGGGTGTTTCTTCCGACCCAACAGTAGTGGCCGCATACATAAATCTGGGGATAAATGAAGAATGATATATAGAATCTCGATGATTCATATTGATATGGGAGAGGATATATTTATCAGATGATAGTGTGGTCATATTTGGTGCAATAGATAAAGGAGTCCCAATTGGGTGGATTCTGAGCTGGAGGTCCAAAGACACAAATTTTTCTTTAGTAATAGCCCGAATGGTTTATCTAAGGATGATCGAAATCAAGTGTTGTTTTAGGGAAATCCATTAATACCTTATATAACACATGAGGTATTTCTCTCTAAGTTCCATATTTCACATTTTTTGTTATATCCATGCATCAAAAAGACGTATTGAGATTTTAGAGGTTAGTTTTGTTGGATTGTTTTGAAGTGTGAATTTGCAAAGTTTGTTTCTCAAACATTTGGTCTATCAGATTATGAAGACTGACCATGACGTACTCAACAATTTACTCCAATAGTTACATGTTCCCTAATGGAAGTGGGAGGACATCGTGATGGAATTAATTATTGGTTTACCTCAAGATTAGGAAGGTTTTATGCTATATGAGTGATAGTGGATCATTTGAAAAAATTATCCCACTTTATATATATTAGGGAGTCAAGTTCAATGGATATTTGGTTAAGGCAGTACCTAGAGGTGGCGATGAGGCTCCATAGAGTCCCAAAGGTGATCATATTTGGTAGAGATGCTCGTTTTACCTCTAGGGTATATAGAGTTCTCCAGAATTATCTTTCCTATAAGTTATTCCTCATAACTACTTTTAATCCATTGAATGATGGTTAGACATATTAGACCATCCATACTCATGAAGACATATTATGTTCTTGTGTCCCCTATTTTGGACGTTTTTGGATAGTGCTCCTTTCTTGGGTTGAGTTTTTTTATAAAAAGTTGTTGCCAATATATCTTTGGTATAACACTATTTTATGATTTATATAGATTAAATTTCCATTATCTGTTATGTTGGACCGGGGTCATATAGTTAGCGATTCTCTTACCGAAGCTAGTGAAAACTATGATAGATATGGTTCAGGTGATACATTAAAAGATGATGGAAGTGAAATATTGTTAGAAATACTATGAAAACCAAAGGAGAATACCTTTGGAGTTATATTTTGGATATCACATATCTTAAAGGTGGATCTCCAATACGGTTAGTGAAGTTTTTTTTAGTGGAATAATATTTCTCCCCAATTTGTTGGGCCTTTTGAGGTGTTGTCTCATGTTGGAGCTGTGGAGATTTTCCATTCCAAAACAATTGTGTAGGGAATACCATACTCATTTCCTATCACATGTATTCACCTTTATAAAATTAAACGTTGCTGACTTAGTAAATAAAATTCTATGTTCCACACTCCTTAATTAGGGAATAATGTATAATGATGAATGGATCCATGTTTTATGAGAATGAAGCGAATGTGGTGGGTGTGCCCAAAATTATATAGTGCTCCAATGAATTGGGTAATGTTTAGTCTAATGAGACGTCATTTTGGGATAGAGAGTGAACCTGATTCTTTTCTAAGACTTTTCCCATCATGATATCTTCGAACATATCCTTGACATATGTTTATGTTGTAGTGTTTTATGTTGTTTCCACATTTCCATGTTACCTTTAGGATTATCATGGTATATCATGTCTCATTGTCCGTGTTTATTATTCCTACACTTTGTATCCCTTATATATATGCCTATTTTCTAACATGTATTATTATTTTCATGCTAGGACATGTTTATTCCCTTATTGGGCTTTATTTATCACCCATTTCTTATGTATCTCCCTAGGTTATTGCATGCAGTTTTATGTTCGATGGAATATTATGATCATGTTACGGAATTATTCAATAATGTTTTTGTATTTACTTTTTTAAGTATATAATTAAAGTAACTAATTACCAATAAAACTAGAATTATTTATCTTTTAGGTTGTATTATGTGTAATTTTAAGTAATAAATCATGAATTAATGTGTAATAAAGAGATGAGATGTTATAGTTGGTATCAAAGGAAATATTTAGTTATTTTTGGTATTAGGATTAGAAAATGATAGAGAAAGACTTTTGGATAAAAGTAATTATAATAGAAAGTCCCTATTTTTTTTAATTAAAGTGTATGTTTATTACCAAGAAAATACATCCATGTCTGGATACTACAAGTGGACATGGTTTTGGAACATATGTACCTAGGGGTAACAATATTGACAAAGTGCATTGCACCTAACTTGACATAACCTCGTACACAACAATGGGCCATACCATGTACAAGGTTCAAAAATACTAAGGGGTATTATTTGGTAAATTAATAATGTAATTATGAACCATTGTTAATGGAAGAAAATTCACATCATAGTACATGTTAAGAAAAATATTGTGGATAACAAATATTAAATCCTAGAAAATTATAAGATAAAAAAATACAAGTAATTTATATGCTATCTATTTAATACAATTATATTCCCTTTCACATGTTTAAAACTATGAAAATAATCATCCCTAATTTCCCTTTATTATACCCAATTGATGGAAATAGGATGAATCAGGTAAACAATCCATGCGATGGGAAATGTGATGACCGCCCCAATGAGATGCCTAACCCGATAGGAGTGGGAATCACAAACTTTGTGAAATTACTCTATCGATTGAATTAGGTTCAAAATATAAACTTAGATTAGGAGTAGTTCCCAAATCCCACTAAAAGAGAAAAAGTTTCTATTGAGAGATTTATGAGAAAAGGGCCTCTTCCATTAAATAGATCCCCTAATCCGCTAATCATGGAACAACGGATCAACTACAATGAGATGATTTTCTCCATCCTTAAATATTCTAAAAAAGTTATGGTTCTACTTGTTTTTTATCATATAGAAGGTGAAGGTGACCATGGGTATACATTGATCAAAAATGTGAATCTTCACGTAGAGATCCAAGCGATGGGGTGAAAGTAATTCCAGAAATTATTTTTTAATAAATAATTTACTCGCACTATATGGCTTAAAATTGGAAGGGATTTCATTTCCCTCAAGAAAAATGATGACAAATCTATCAGGCTGTATGGTCAAAAATACACAAGACATGCATTATATGTTTTCGACTTTGTTGTTACCCCCAAATTCATGTTTTACTACTGATTTGGTAAGCTAAAACTTGTTGTATGATAATCCCTAGTGATTTGAGACATTAATATCTTTGATGAAATTGTTTGATGTTCCCTCAAAGTAGAAATCTAGATCATATTATATCAATGGTATCATGGATATAAGAACCAAAAAGTGGAGTTTAATTATATCATTCTAATGGTTAAATATACCGGTTTAAATAAATTTCATCATCCTACTTTTCAATGTTTCGAAAAGAAGCACCTGAGAAATTACCTATGGGAAATAAGGGAATGCTTTAGGTATAGGATGGAAGGGAAGCTTTCTAGATATTTATGAAATGAGAAAACCCCTAAATCCATGTAGGAAATAAATTCTCACATTTACCCCCAATGTATTGTTCATTGCTTTAACTACAAGGAACCATGGAAATTTGATAACCAATGAACCGAGATAATGGTTTTTAGAGACAACCAAAAACCCCTAAGGAAACAAGGATGATATTATTACCATCACAATTGATGAGTTGGATCCTGAAAAAAAGTGGTGATAGGTATTCCATTTATTCATTCAAGAATAGAGAACATAATTTTTTTTCTAGTTCTACTTATTCCATTATATCATGAAGGTTTATTAGAAATATTCAAACACTACCACAAAGCATAGAAGTTGAGATGTTGGTGAATACCAAAAATGGGGAAATTATTAAATCTTAAGTATATTACTCTTACCTTATAAACAATTAAGTGATTAACTTGAAAGATAACCTTGTAATACTCCCTTTGGTGGAGTTTGATTCAATTATAGGCATGAATTGAATTTCCCTATATATAGCCAATATAATTTTTTCTCAGATGGAAATCTCTCTCTGTATTGTGAATCATCTTATGATTGTGTACATGTGCATGGATGATGATAAACCTTATTTAGAACCAATATAAAAAATAATAAATATAATTTCCTTATGAGAAAGTATATCTATATCAAATGATTGAGTCTAAGGAAATAATCATTATTGTAGTCATGTCCATTTTTAGGGAATACACTGATGATTTTCTTATGGAATTACTTGGTCTTCATCCTAGCAGAGAGGTTGAATTTTCAACCAAAAGTAAACCTAGAGTGTTACCATTATCCAAAGAATCCATATATATTTGATGTTGTGGAAATTTATAAGCTAAATAAATAACTAGAAGAAATCCTGGATAAATGGTTAGTATGCCCAAGTGCTTTACCCTGGGGTGAACCAGTCCTCCTCCTAAAGAAGAAGGATTGGTTAATGTGTCTTAGCATTTATTATCATGATCTCACCAATAGAATTATAAAGAAAAAGTATCCTTTTCCATGTATTTATATATTGTTTGATCTTCTATGTGGGGAACAATACTTCTCCAAGGTGGATCTGAGGTCAGGATATTACCATGTTAGTGTGAAGAAGGTGGATATCCCCAGCATTACTTGCCTTACATGGTAAGATCACTATGAATTTATATTAATTCTAATTAGACTCACTGATGATCTAGAAATTTTCATGAAAATAATGAAAAGAGTATTTATAGGTTACCTTGTAATTTTTTTGTAGTATTTATAGATGATATTCTAATATACACCAAAAGAAAGAAGGAGCATGTAAAGAATCTAAGAACTATTCTAAAGACCCTTTGAAAGTATTAGTTTTACAAAAAGTATAGAAAATGTGAGTTCTAGTTGAAGGAATTATCATTATTTGTTCATATCATCATAAGAAATGGGATATCTTTGGAACCTTAAAAGATATAATAAATTGACAAATGACCAAGCCCGACATCTGTGACAAATATTTGTAGTTTCCTTGGATAACCTAGGTATTATCATCAATTTTTGAGTAATTTATCCTGATTTTCAAACCCTATAACAAAGATAAATTGTAAGGGAGAAATTTTTCATAAAATGATGAGTGTGAAGAGAGAATCAATGAACTAAAAAGAAGTATTATTACTGTACATATTCCTACACTACACACTAGCAGAGAACTTTTCTGGGTATTTAACAATGCATTAAATAAGGGATTAGCATACGTGTTAATGATGAATGATAATGTCATATCCTATACCTAAAAAAATTTGAATGTTCATGAATAGAAAAAACAAACACATGATATAGAGTTGAATGCGATGATATTCACATTGAAAATATGAAAACATTTTCTATTAGGGGAGAAGTGTGAAATATATAAATATCACAGAATCCTGAATTATATATTCACACTGAAAGATATTGGTATTCACCAATGAATATGGTTAGATCTGATCAAGGACAATGATTGCTCAATTAAATACCATCCTATAAAGTGAATAAAGTGGAACATGATCTAAATAAAAAGGGTCTAGAAATTCTCAAATAGATAAGAATTGATAAGGATATGATCTTCTTATATTTGCAAAGGATGGACATTGGAAACCTAAAGGAAAAAATCATAAATACTTTAAAAAATTGTTGATTAACGATATATTATAGATATGTTAATGTAATCTTAGAGAAATGATGTGGGAATTAAGAAGAATGCAGAAACTTTAAGGTAGGGTAAATCCCTATAGATTAATGTTAACGAAGAAGGAGTTGTAAGATTTGGGTCATGGATATGTGTACCATCAAATATTTAGTTAAATAAGGATTTGTTGGATTATGCACATAGCTCAGCCTTATCTATCTACCCATGAATCACAATGATGTATCGAGATCTCTGAGAATACTATTGTTGGGAAAATATTAAGAAATAGATCATGAATTATATATAAATATGCCTTATGTTTTATCAAGTCAAAGAGTAAAAGAAAAATCCAAGAGGGTGATGTAACCATTACCCATACCAACATGAAAATCAGAGAAGAATACCATGTAAATTGTCACTAGAATTCCAAATACATCCACAGTAAACAATTCTTTATATGTTTTGTTGGATATTATTTCAAATACTACACACTTCATTGTGATTTGAGTGGATTTATCACTTGATCAACTTGAAAGGATATATATTAGAGTAGTAGTGAGGTTGAATGAAACACCACTATTAATTGTATTCGATCGAGATCCAAGATTCACCTCTCTGGTTTGGGATATTATCCATCATTCTATGAATACTTAGTTAAAATTCATAAAAAATTATCACCCTCAAATTGAGGGAAAATTCGAGTGGAATATCCAAAAACACGAGGAAATTTTGATAGTATGACCAGTTGAATTCAATGGAGTTTGGGATCAACATATTCCTAAAGTCGAGTTCTCATACAATAAAAATTTCTACCTAATCATCCAAATGGTTCCTTATAAAGACCAATATAGTAAGAGGTGAAGAACACCTGGATGCTGGGATAAAGTTGTGAAACACAAACATTTATGTCTTGAAATGGCTGGGTAAATGATAGAAAAGGTTAATACCATTAAACATCACTTAAAGGATACTCAGAGTCAATATAAGATCTATGATGACAATCATTGATGATACCTAGAGTTTTATGGTAGATCCATGGTATGCCTCTATATATCTCAATGGATAAAGGTCATAAGATTTGGGAGTAAGGGAAATCTTATCCCAAGTAACATCAATCTCTTTGAGAACCTTGATTACATCATAGTGGTCGCCTATCTAATTGAACTCCCATTTAACATATCTCATGTTCATGACCTATTCCAGGTATCCATATTGATAATGTACATACTGGACCCCTCCCATGTACTCAATTTAGAGTTGGTACCATTGTAGAATGACCATTCTTATGAGGAGCAGTCGGTGAAGATCTTATATCATAGAGACAATGCTATATAGAATAAGATAACACACCTGGTAAGAGTTTTGTAGAGAGACCAAAAGTATAAAGAAACAAAATTTTAATTGGAGTAGGAGATGAAATAAAGTTACCCTCATCTATTTTAGTGTGGTAAACAAAAATTTCGAGGGAGGAATTTATAATGGGGTAATATTATAACCACCTGAAATTTTATAAATAAAATTTCCCTAGTGATATATTTAAATATCATATTATGTAATATAGTTATAGAGAAAACTTAGAATTATATAGTTTTATTTAATTGAATGTTAAGAATCTTTAACTTTGATAATTTAGTCATTAAACATTGATCCCATGATTAAAATAAATATATAAATTTCAAAATTCCAATTAATACGAACAATGGAAGTAATGGCCTCAACCAGTAGGATCATACCATTTGAAGACCATTTATTAGAACCTGCAAGAGAGAAATCATCTTTGTGAATTTTTCCTTGACCAAGACCATGATGATGTCCAAAAACCTAAGTATTAGAAAAACTATTTTAAGTAAAGTTCATGCTCATCGAGATCACGACCTATACCATGTATGCCGAACCACCCCATGAAAGTCTCACCACCACACACCTTACTCTTAGGTAATTTTCTAGTGTATTAAAGGGATATGTATCATGGAATTAATAATAGTAATATTTATTTTTTAT
This sequence comes from Viscum album, assembly GCA_963277665.1. Lineage (NCBI taxonomy): Eukaryota > Viridiplantae > Streptophyta > Magnoliopsida > Santalales > Viscaceae > Viscum > Viscum album. Next base: position 1,519,644,303 of record OY728131.1, on the reverse strand, counting down.
TTTTCAATTTAATAATGTCCACATTTTCTTCTTATCATTTCATTATAAATGTATTTTATTTTTTATAATAAACAAAAATGGTATTTTTAATTAGTATTAAATTTCAAGTAAGACATTTATTTTTATGAATTAAATTATTTTTGAAATAAATAATATTTAATTAAAATACAATCATAAAATATATTTTAAGAAATTAAAATGTTCCTATAATTTTTATGAAGTCAAATGTAATTTTTATAAATCATTGAAAAACTGTTATTATCAAAAATGCCATCATTTCTCAAAATTTTTTGATTATTATTTAAAAAGTAAAAATACAAATATTTATAAAATTATTTATAGAAAATGAATATTATATTTGGAATCTTAATTTAAAAATTTTCCAATAGTGAATTTTTTATAATTTTATGTGATATTCGTTTTTAGGTAAAAATTAAATATTGTATAAATATACGATGTTACTTATGACATCATAATAACCAAAAGGTTATGTAATAAAAATAATAATGGGTATCCATGACCAAATATTTGTTTAAATTTTAAAATATTGTGATTTTATATTTATTTTATTAATTTCATAATTCCCTTATGAATCCCCCAAAACCATTAATATATCTTCTAGTTTTAAAATCTTTTCATTAATAGTATGAACCTATTCCACAAAATTAAGGGTATTATATTATTAATCTCTACCATAGCCTTATAAAATAATGAAAACCAATAACTTTGTTCATAAAAAATTGGAAAAAATTAAGATAAAGTTTATGGTTTTGGTTATTTTATTATAGAGTCCAAAACCAATGTTTGAGAAATGATAAAGAATTCTCTACTCTTTTACTGTATAATCCATCACAATATCACATTTATCTTCACTAAAAATAATTTTAGCACGTACTTACTCCACCCTAACCTCTCTAGAGTCCACTAAAGGTGCCCCCAATCTCTTAAGTGGGTCTTCCCAAGCATTTAAAGTCACATTATCAAGTAAGGGATTTCTCTCTTCTCATTTCCATTCAAACAATTATTTTATTTTATAATACTTAGTTTAAATTTTTTGTTGTTTTGGTATGTTTTACTAGAACCCCATTACATTATATTGTATGTATAAATTATGAGGGAACCCTCTCACTCTCAATAATCCCTCCCATGAACCTTTATGTACACCCATCAGCATGCCAAACTTTAGTAAGGGATCCATACCATCTCTTCTTTATTCAAATTTATTTATTATATTATACTTTATATTTCCAATTCATAATGTGGGGATATGTATGTCAATTTATATATTACATACCAGTTTATTTTCAAATTATGAGATACCACTTTCTCTCTCATAAACCATTTTATGGTTTTTAAAGTAATTCTTTTATGCTGGCAAAATTCCATCACGAGTTTCCATGAAAAAACAATGGTGTAATGAATATCGTAATCATTTAATATCAAGTGTATTCACCATTATAAACTTATAATTATTTGAATAGGTAATTACATATATGTGTTCCGAGCTTCTTAATCATGGAATACATTATGATGATGAATGAGTCCATGTTTTATGATCTATGTGGCACACTTTAGGATGAGAATGAAATGAATGTGAAAGATGTTCTAGGAATTATATAGCGCTTCAATGCATTGGGTAATGTTTAGTATCATGAGATTCCATGTTGGGATAGGGATTGAACATTATTCCTCTATGGTACTTTTTCTATACTAATTTCTTATCATATTTTGCTTAACATATGTTTATGATGTGGTGTTTTATGTTTTTTTCTACATTTACCATATTACCTTTATGATTATCATGATATATCATGTATCATTGTTCATGTTTGTGATTAATACTTATTTTATGCTCCATTGATATGATTATTGTTTAACATGGGGTATTCTCTTCATGTTATGACATGTTATTCACTTACTAAGATTTATAGCTCACCCATTTCTAATGTATGCCCCCAAGTCATCCACTAATGTTTTATGTTTGATTGAATATTATGATCTTGTTAATGATGTTTTCAATAAAGATGTTGTATTTCATATTTTATTTTGTTATGTAATGTAGCTAATTACCAAAGAAACTAGAATTCTTGAACTGACAGGTTGTATTATGAGTAATTTTATGTAATAAATCATGAACTAATGTGTAATAAAGGGATGTGTTTTTATAACATGTGTTCGTAGGGAGGTATGATATGTTGGGTGCGTCAAAAGTAATATTTCATTGATGAATAATGCAAGAGAGGATTTATCCCTTAAATTATTTAATGGAAGTTTACATCTCAACCACATATATGGAAATGATATATCCTAAATAAATCCATGGCCATGGTGTTTTATAGGGAAGTTAATTTTCTAGAAATTCAAAGAAAGGGACATCAAGAAAATAGGATGTTTGAACTAGAATTTGACCATTATGATTAGAGATATCATAGTAAAGGGATTATATTACATAGTGAGTGTCTATATGAGGTATTATCTCATTGCGATGTTAAATTATTTCTTTGTGGGTGCCTTTTAGTGTTTCTAGTTGCTAACATTGGAATTTAGGATGTTTCAACTAATTTCACTGAGAAATATCCATTAAGGGTGATGAATTAAGAGTATACAGAATCTCAGTTAAATAATATATTATTATTTATTATTTTTGAAGTTGAATAAATATTTTTTCTACATGTGGTTTAGTAATTATTAATATTTTCTTGATCACATATATTTCTTCAGAAATCAATCAAGAGAATATTATGTGAGAAGAATATTTAATAAATATATATTTTCTATTTAGTGAATATAATATATAATTCATTAATATAGAATATTGAAGTGATATTTATTTATTTAATAAATATTCATTATTCAAGGATTGATAAATATTATGGAGGAATAACATGCTGAGTTTAATGGTACATGAGAAATAATATTTAATTTAATTCAAAAGTTTAACACTTATTAAAAAATTATTATTATTATTAACATGGGGTTTTGAGGGGATTTAATAAATAAAAAGGGGCACTTATAAAATTATTCAAATCTAACCATTTTGGTATATAAACCCAATTATATTATTTTTTCAATGGATCCAATTCATTTTTTGGGAACAAAAAAATCTTGAAAATCCCCTCAATGATTTATAGAGCTCCCTTATTCAAGAAAACTCTCAAGAATAGAGATAACTATTCATCCAGATTCCACTCTAGATTGCAGAGATATAAAAAATAATCCATTCGAAGTGATTATCAGAGAAATCAAAGGTGAACGATGCAAGCGATATGATCTTCGATGTCATCACCCATAGATTCCTACAACGACATTCATAGATTTATTGAACACATATAGATCTCTATTAGAGGGAATATAATCATTATTCCTACAATGAAATGATGGTATGGCATAGATTAATTTTTAAATCCATAAATTAAGAAATAATTTATTTCAAGGTAATTATTTAATTACTTAAATTATTTATAAATAATATGTGACGATCCCCCACTTTGGTTACCTCAATTATCAATTTTTTATATCTTTTTCTTCAATTACATGGATCATGAAATTTATCATCATATAAATCTCAGATTTATAATTTATACTAAAAATAAAATAAAAATCAGGCATGAACCCTCACACACATCCTCATTTACTAAAACTTTCATGCGGTATCAGAGCGAGTCACATAATTATTTATAATTATTTAGAGACCATTGATTGATTTATTCATTTATTATATGTATTCAATTATAGTTTTAATTTTCCTTTAATCCATATTGTGATATCTTATTTCTTACTCTTATTTTATCATAAATATAATAAAAAATATTAAATTTATGATTTAAATAAATTGAAAGATCTCATTCGTAGGTTCCGAGGTGTATGGATAAATAACACAAGAGTACACACTGTGTATCTTGGTGGTTCATGTCATGAACCAATGTCTAATGAACAAATAATTAATTCTTATTAATTCAAGATGTGTGAATTTATTATGTGAGATGAATTTTATTATACACTATGTGTTTATCAGGCCATCCTAGCACACAGTTAGTTGGAGTACATTCCGTGTACCTTCTGTACACTGTGTGTAGTCCTTTAGTAAAAAATGTGTAACACCTTGAGTTTTTATGAACTTATTTTTCAAGATAAATTAAATTTCTTTGTGGGATATAATTTTATTTTACCCCATGTTAATCTTGGGATACCTGAAACACTGAATTTTCTTGTGTTATACATGACATTGAATTTTTAAAAAATAATGATATATTATACATATAATTATTTAAAGATGACCATTAAAACATAGACATTAAACATGGTAATATGAATAAGTAATAAATACTTTTTATATATTATGTATAATGTTATTATATAAATAAAACATGTTGATAATAAAATATATATTTTTTTTCTAAAGTCTTTATATGTTTTTTAAAATACAATTATCTAAAAAAACTGATTTTCAGGGCTTTTGTGAAAAATAATAATTTTTTTGAAAGGTTCATAAATTTATTTTGATAAAATAAAATTAATTTTTTAAATCATAATTTTAAAATCATCTTAGGATGAGGTTTCATGATTTTTCTAATAAGTTTCATTTTTTGATGAATAATGAAAAATACTGAATTTTAATTTGTTACCACCTTTTCATTTAATTTTTTTTATAAATTTATATTATATTTTAAATTTGTTTTAATATAAAATTAGTTTAATTATATATCTATTAATCCAATTTAGGTCATTTTAATCAATTTCATGTTGAGGATGGATATAAAAAGTTTGTAAACTTTTGATCATTTTCTCTTAAAAAACCCTCTTTCTCGAAACGTTTGCAAGATATATTTTCAAATAAATTTTCTGACTTATGTGAATAGAATATAGAAAAATTTATTCTCTATTATTAATTATAATAATGAATAATTTATAATATTATAAACTTATATCATTACCAAAATGAATAGTTAATTCAGTAGAAATTAATTACTACTGTTAAGGTAAAAATGTGTTTACTGGGGGGGGTTAAAATAATAAAATGACTATATAATTTCTCTATATACTTGTCAAAAAATATATGGTATGTTAATATTTATACTTTATCATATATTAGGATCTAATTTGATCCATTTTCCCCTTGTTCATTGTAAAAAACATAGGATTACTCAAATATTCCAAAAAAAACGCCAAGTGTGTCCTCTCCCCCACTTATAAAAGGCCACCTATTCTCATCCCTTATTAAAAACTTAAAACCATTTTAGTTTAGACAAGACCTTCCCATATAAGCTATAAAAATCCCTAACTTCTTACTTGAACCCATATATAGGGAAAAAATCCATCCTAGGATAGTTTATAGTGAGAAACTAAGGAGGAAAGCGGAAGAAGAGGTAATGTTCATCAACATACATTTTGGCTTTATTTCATCCTAAAACAATTTAGTTATTTATATTTCATGATTATATAATAACATAAGTATATTATATATATATATATTTATATGTTTATATGATATGTTCATCACCTAAAATCATCTACACATCCATCAAATAGTCTACAAAATGATTGATTAGGTGTACGGAGGACTACAACCTTGTGAATCGATATCATCCATTTTTTGCATTACCACATATAAAGTATGTTAATAATGGTGGTTTTATTGTTTACATATGATATATATCATTTTTAATATTTTATTATTATTATGGAATTGTTATATCGCACACACCTCCATGCTCTACATTATGTGCGAATATGATAATGTTTTTCTTGTGCATGGTGGACTACTCCTCTAGAAGTGATGTGATTCATTAAAAATATATATGGATTTTATTAAGGGTGGTTTTGATAAATTTTTTTGATATATATGAAATTAAAATTATTCTGGACTGATAATTGATTATGTATTTTTCTTTCTTTCATTCCAATAATAAAATGGAAACAACATTCATTCGTATGTATGACCTACCGTCTTCATGAACTGTTTATTTAATTTATTATTTCTATATTTTATAGATATTTATAAATAAATTTATAATTAATATATATGATATTTAAATCATTATAATCATTTTGGATATGATTAAATCATTATTAAGCTAAGATAACAAAAAATATAACGTATCAAAACATTATGGAAAACAGAGTTGTCGTTACCTAAAATGTAACGTTAACATGAAATGGTTAATAAAAAGAAAATAAGAGGTCATAATAAAATAATATATGGTATGATTTATATTAAAATTATTCTATAATATATTTATCATAAAAGAGTTTTGAATGAGTATGATAGAATTCAGTACTTAAAGTGAGGGATTTGTGTCTCACTTTTTACTTCTATGAGACACATGTCATATTTAACACCTAATTATTTTATGTGATGTGTATAATTACTATGAAAGTTTTTTATTTTGATTATGAATAATATTATTGGTATTCAATATCCATTTTAGTATCTATCCTTTAGGGGGTTTAAGGTTCAAAAGTTAAAAAAAATCGGTATGGTATTTTTATCTCAATTTTCCTTCTTTGAGGTGCATGTTATTTTATGAATCTATATTCCTATAAGAGGGGTATATGAAACCCCTTTAACTTGTAATACCTTGAATTTATTTATCCTCATGGTATTTTAATTTCAATTTTATGTTATTTTTTCTTATGGATAATGTTTCAATGTTACCATATTGGTAAAGATTTTATTTTACAATATCATCATTTATTGGAATTGTGTATGATTAGGTATCAAATGATGAAATATCATGTTACACATCTAAATAATTCAAATTAATTTTCATCATCTCTATTAATTAAGGATATATTCACGAAGTGGTGTCATTTTTACATTCTTTGGTACTTAAGATGCTTAATAAAATGTTTTTTATAAAATCTGACTTTATTTCCCTCTTCGACCAAAATTTCGTTTTCTTCCAAAACCATGTTTACTAATTTGTTTTTAAAAAATTATTTTAATTGATATATTAATCTCATTTTAAATGAAAATTATATTGTAATTTTTTTATGTTTTAAAAAGTGTTTTAAATGATTTTCAAATCTTTATTTTTTAACTTTTTATGGTTATTTTCAAAGAAAATGATTTCAATGATTTTCAAACATCTATTTGTAAGTTTAAATGGGTATTTTGAATAGAAATGATTTCAATGATTTTTGAATAATCCATTATAATTATTCAATTTTATTTTCACAATATATTATGTTAAAAAGGTTTTATGTTTTAGAAATTGTTTTCAAAATGGAGTGGATATTTTCATGAAGAAATGTTTCAAATGATATTTCAAAATTATTTTCCATCCAAGATGAAATCTATTGGTGTTACCCATTCATTAGTAGGGATATGATCTAAAAATTCCATTAATAATATTTCTCTAAAAGGTTTATGTATTTATGGAACTTCTTTTTATGAACCCCATTTAACTTCCATGGGTTATACCATGATAAAACTCTTGTGAAACACATTTATTTTCATAGGTGTTTACATGATGAAATTATTATTAAACCTGTATCTTTTACAAAGGTTTCGATATGATGAGATATTTATGATACTATTTTCATCTCATGGTTTATGATATAAGTATTTTTATTATCTTATGGAACACATATTTATGATTTCATTATATGAAGGGTGTAATGTATATATCCCTCCAATGAATTGAGTAATGATTTATATCTCATGAGATAGATAAGAATTGAAAGGGGAGTGAGATCAATTTTCCAAGATAGGGATGGTATGTGAGGTAAAACTGGTTATGTAATATAGGTATGGAATGTGGAGTGAACTTGATTCAGTAAAAGACGTTTTATGCTACTATGGTCTTGGTAGTGAGACTTGAATAATATATAATTGATTATTTATGCTTATGTGTATATTAAAAAACCCAGGTCTTATGTGAATTTTATGCTTTTATGGATCAAGGTATGTTCTTAACTTATGATGAATCTCTTATGAAATGATGATCCTTATACCATGAATCAATATTTTGATCTTTGATTTATAGGGTATGGGTTTAAAATGTTATGATCATGTTCTCATACCCATATTCTCATGTTATGATTCTGCATCTCCCTTTCTTACCCTTACTGAGAATATTAAATCACTATTTCTTATATTTAATTTCCCTAGGATATGAAGATATGTATTGTGTATGATATGTATAAGAACAATTCTAAGTAATGTGGACCATTGTGGGAGATAATTTATCCCAGTTAGGGAATAATTTTTATGTCTCCATGTCTCTAACGACACTAAACTATTATAGTTTCCAGAAATATATTTATGTTATGCCATAAATATTCATAAAAAAATATGTAATATATGTCTATGAAAATCATGGATCAATATAGTTGGTATAAGTTAAAAGGTTTATTTAACCTTTGGAAACTATATGAGAAAAAATTAGGGAGATCTATATTCACATATCGAGGTATAATTATAAAGATGAGTTTATTGATAAGAAAATATCCGAGAATTTTGGTAAAGGATAAAGCAAGTGGTTTCCTAGAAATACATCCATGTCTGGATACTACAACAAGATGTGGATCTGGAACAAATGTAAATTGGGGTAACAAACCCAAAAACAATATATTTCACTAGAATTGAATGTTAAACAGTTCACAACAATGGGACATGATGTAAACCAAGTTTGAAACTCCAGTGGGATACACTTTAGAAATTCACAAAATCTTTACAAACCATCTTGGATTATTTAAATAAAATATGACTGTGAATGGCCATGGATAAACCTTAGGTGTCATCAATTAAAGAACATTTTTTCATGATTTATATATCAAATATGTGATTTTTCATGATTATGTGGTTCCCCAGTATGATTATTGTTTTTCACTCTCTGATTTTTGGTTTTATTGAATGGTTGGAACCCATGGAAACCACAATCACATTGAGTTCAATGAATAATGAAATGACTGTCCTCCCAAGAATCCAAATGTTATGGGAGATAAAATAAAATATCTAGTTTTAATTATCATAAAACTTTCTTAAGGTATGAACAAGGTAGGATTCAAAATAAACAAAAGAGTGAATAACATTTAGTTAAGTTTTTTCTATGGAAATTTCCACCATCTTTTAGTGGGTTTCTGATCCATTAATTTTTGAGAAATAGACTAGTACCACTAAAGAGATTATTTTTGTTATTCAATGTTCATAACATGAAAATTAATTTTGGATTTCTATCATTTTGAAGGTGGGGAATATAAATTTTGGAATCTTTTAAATAATACGAGGAAAAAGGGAGAAATTGACTCCATGGATTAGGATGAGTTCTCGAACATATTTTTTAATATGCAATTCCATCCTATTCAACAAACAAATATGGATAAATAGTTCCTTATGATAAGGGAAAAAGATAATGAATCTATTTGTACCTATGTGGAAAAATTTATATGACTTGTGAAGTGTTCTTATGGTATAGTCATCCAATAAAAAACTTAATGTTTATTATTTATTATTGGCTTAAAACCAAGTCTCCTATGGAAGTTATCAATAAGATAATTCAATATCCATGATTAGATTGTTACATGTGAAATAAAGGTTAAAATGGAGGTTGGAGTTACATATCAATCTCCTGGTTTTCATAAAAATATGAATAAGGAGTTAAAAGGAAAATATAAGAAATCATGAGAGAAGAATATGTGATTTCCTTTATACTCTATGTGGAGATGAATAATGGATGAAATTGCCTTAGGGGAACTAGTAAATGTTTTATTCTTGGGAAGGTGGGTAATTGGGTAATTGATTGCTGAAGTGATGAAAAGAAGTTGGATAAAAATGAGAATAAAGATAAATTTGCAAATAATGGTCCTAACACACTTTAGTGATTCAAGTGTATGGAGAATGAGCATTATGATAACTAGTGCCCAAAACCGAGGGTTAATAAGGATGATCAATGTACCCAACCTCTTATGCAAATGGATATGGAAAAATATCATGTGATTACTATTAATGATGAGGGGTGTGATAATAACATGGTGAAAGGTACACTTACCCTACACTATAGATTTGTTAATGTCTTATTGGATATGGATCTACCCATTATTTGAAATTTAAATAATTTTATAAGGGTTCTATGATACCACCAAAATTATTTTATGTGTAATTATAAGTAAAAACCTCTAATGTGATGATTATTTCATCTCATGTATATTATTACTCTCCAGTCAATGTTGGTGGGAATGTACTTTCCTAAAATCTTTTTCATTCTTCCTATGGTTGAATTTTATGTCATCCTAGGCTTGTATTAGCTTTATCTTTATAAATACCACATCAATTGTCAAGGAAGGGAAGTTATATTTTATATTACAAACCAATCTATGAACTTATATCATTGTGATGATAAGTATGAACTTCTGATAGAGACTATGTCCATTATATGGGTCATAATTTCAATTCAGATGGCGTGTTTATCTCAAATGGTTGGGTAGAATCTTAACATCGATGATATTTCTATTTTTCTAGAATTTATGGATTTACATCCTGAAGAATTTCCTAACCTTATAGAAAAACATGAATTTGATTTCTCAATATAACTCATACATGGTTCCACACCAATTTCAATGAATCCCAATAAAATTCTCCAAATTCATTTGTAGTAATTAGAGAAGAAATTATAAGAAAATATTTGATAAGGGATTCATTCAGACATGTGTGTCACCTTGGGGTGAACATTTTCTTTTTTTAAAAATGAAATATGAATCAATGTGGCTAAGTGTTGATTCATGGAAGATGAATAATATCCCAAATAATAACAAGTGTCTTCTTCCCTGTATTGATGATTTTTTGATCAACTATTAAGAGATCACTAATTTTCTATGATTTTCCTTCATTCTCAATATCATCAATTAATGGCAAAGAAGGAGGATATACCATTCCATGTATGGTATGGATACTATTAATATGTTGTGATACCATTTCTCTTTCTAATTCTCCTAATATTGCCATATATTTAATGAATATAGTATTTAGATATAACTTTGACTAGTTTGTGTTAGTATTTATAGAAGATATTATTATCTCCTCAAAGTCACTTGATAATTGTACTAAAGACCATAATTAAAGAGGAAATATATGAAGAGTTTAAAAAGTTTGAATTTTAGCTACAAAAGTTTTCATTTTTAGATCATATAATCAAGAGAGAAGGTATATCATTAGATCCATCAAATAAAAATGCTACTGAATGTTGCCCAAGACTAACCAAGATGATTGATATCTGTAGTTTTCTTGGTTGAGATATATATATTATCAATATTTTTTTGCATTATTTTTTATGAATTTATAAATCTTTGACCAAGTTAAATTAGAAGGGATCCATGTTCCTCTGGATGAATGATTGATAGGAAAATTTCAAACAACTAAAGAGAATATTAGTTAGTGAACCTATAAATACATTACCCTATAGTTGATAAAGGTTTGAGAACTATAGTTTTTCACAAAAGAAATTATTTGGATATTCTCTTATGAATAATGAAATGGATATAACTTATTCCTCAAGAAATTTGATGATTCAGGAACAAAATTACCCAAATCATGATTTGGAGTGAGCTATAGTATTTTTTGCATTAAATATATGGAGGCATTATATTTACAGAGAAAGTTTGATATAGATATCGTTCATAAATTTTTATAGTATATATTGACATATTAGTAGTTGGAAAGTCACTAGAGAAGATGTTCAGAGATATTTAATGATTATAACTACTCAATACATTAACACCATAGGAAAGTGAACTATTTGGATGATGATTTGAGTTGAAAGGATCATGATATATTTTCCATCATGAGGATCCCAAAAGATCCAATATTTCTAGGTTTTCAAAGTATGGATAAGTAAATATTGATGGGAGTGGAAAATCATATCTTTCTTAGTTCATTGTTATACTATCTATCCATGTGAATATTAAAGAGGAATAGAAGGAAAATGTAAAGCTACAAAAGACGGTTAGAAAATTTTCCATCATTAACCATGATCATGAAGGGATGATAAGATTTAAGAATCATCTATGGGTTCTTCCCATACGATATTTGAAGAAGGAGTAGTTAGAGGAAGATCATAGTTCATCATTCAATATTAGTCTAGGATGTATGAAGATGTATAGAGATTTGAATGAATACTTCTGGTGGGATAGAATGGAAAGAGATATTGTAGAGATTGAATCTTCATTCTTGTTATATCAAAATGTAAAGGGAAAAATAAAAAATTCTAAGGGGTTGTCACATCCATTACCCATACCATAATGGAAATGGGAAAACATATCATTAGATTTTGTCATTGGACTCCCAAAAACCTTTAAATTCCATAAATATATTTGGGTAGTAGTTGATAACCTTACTAAGATAACACAACTCATTACTATTAGATAAGAATTATCTATGGATCATATTTCTAGGATATACATTAATAATGTCGTAAGGTGTCATTGAGTAAAAAATTTGATTGTATAAGATAAGTATCAGAGGTTTACCTGAACATTTTTGTGATGTATTTAGCAAGCTATTGATATGGAGTTGATTTTCAACATTGCATATCATCCTAAAAATAAAGCTCATTCTAAAATAACTATTCAAACCCTAGAGGATATTTTGAGATCATATTATTTTTATTTAAAAGGTGGATGAGATCAACACCTTCCACTATTTGAGTATTCTTGCAATAATAACTTTTACTCAAGAATTCATATGGATCCTTATGAAGACCTATATGGAAAGAATGTAGATATCCAACGAGTTGGAATAAATTTGGAGAAATAAAGACATTCCAATCTATGATAGTTAAATAAATGTTATATAAGGTTAGATCTATTTAGAAACACTTCAAGGAATCTTAGGGTCAGAAAAAAATTTATGCTGAAAATCGCCGACATGATCTAGAATTTAAAGTTGGAGACAAGGTGATTATAAGAATTTTTAAAGTCCATGATGTCTTCCTTGTATCTCTCCTAGAGGAGTATATAACTGAATTTTCACATGTACTAAACTTATAGGTTATACTACTAAAGAAATATCAATCTTATGAGGAACGACCAGTGGAGATTCTAGATCATATTGAGAATGTTTTACAAAACAAGATCACTCACCCGATCAATATTGTTTGGGTAAAACACTTATCTCAGGAAGATACATGGGAACTTTAGGATATGATTATGTGAAAGTATCCTCATTTTTTTTTTATCAAAGTGATCAATTTGTAGGGAGAAATTAATTTCAAGGGGTTTATAATTTTACACGCTGGAGTTTCTATGTTTTTTTTAAAATAAAATAAATTGCATTGAATTTTTTCATTTTATGATACACCAAGTTAAGATTTCACAATACATAACACTAGATTATATTTAATTAAATGCGACACTGAGTGTTATCCAAACAATGATATATTATTAATTTAGTTATTTAATTACTACCTTTATAATATTTCCATTGAACATTAAAATATTAATATTAATAAATACATTTTAAATATTATTTATTATGGTTTTTATAAATAAAATATATTTATAGTAAATAAATAATTGTTCAGTAAATTCTATATATGTTTTGAATATAATATTTTCTCAAAGAACAACTTTTTAGGATATTTTGTTAAAAATAATAAAAATTTTATTTTACACTTTTAGGAAATAAATCATATAAAAAAATTAATTTTTAATATATAATTTTAAAAAATAGATTATGGGGATTTTTTGTGATTTTTTATGAATAGTTTTATTTTTGGAAGAATTGTGAAAAATACTAATATTTAATTGAAATATCCATTTTCATTTAATTTATTTATAAAAATAAATTATATTTTAAATTTTTTAAAGTAAAATTATTTCAATGATACATATATTAATCCAATTTCAGTCATTGTAAAAACATTTATATAAAAAATGGATATAAAAGCTTTTCAAAATGCTGATCATTTTCACCTTAAAAACCTGCCTTCTCGGCATGTCTGTAGGATTAATTTAAAATTAATTTTTTCCACTTATGTGAATGGAATTTGATTAAATTGGTTCCAAATTTGGAATTATAATAAAAAATAATTTATAATATGGTCAATATAATTTTTGTCTAAAATTAATTATGAATACAAGAAAAATTAATTATCGCGATTAAGGTAAAAATGACGTTACAAGGGGGTTAAACTATAAATATAATGGTCAAATATACTTATAAACATTTAAAAAAACTATTTTATGTGAATATTTTTACCTTATAGTGTCTAGTGTTAAATATTTTCGATTTCAGACACTTTTTACATGTGAAAAACGTTGGACCACTCAAATCTTTTAAAAAATGACATTTGTGTCCTCTCCCCTACTTATAAATGGACACCCATCTCATCCATTATTCAAAATAGAAATATTATTTGGTTAAAAAGAAAATTATTTTAGTAACATCTAAAATTTCATCCCCTCATAATAGAATCCTTATTTTTGGTATAAATCCCTCTTATGAAGGCTTTTAGTGCAAACATAATGAGGATACCCGAAGAAGAGGAAACGTTCATCAACAAGTTTTTTGTTTTATTTCTTCCTAAAACCACTATAATTATTTTTATATCATGATTGTATAATAAAATCAGTGAATTAAATATAAATAGATGTTTTTAGGATAGGTTCATGACATAAAATCATCTCTACTTCCATCAAATGGGTTATGAAATCATAGTTCATGTGTACGATGAACTACCACATCACTAATCGATGTCGTTCATTTTTCCATTACCACCTATAAAGGCTGGTCATAATGATGGTATTATTGTTTGTATTGGAAATATATTAATTTTATGATGTTATTATGATTTCTAAATGTTATAACAAAAATAAATTCATGCTTTCAATTTTTTAGGAATATGATAACATCGTTCGTGTGTACGGTGGACTACCACCTCATCAAGCGATGTGATTCATCCACGCTATATGTGGAACACATTAAAGATGATTTTAATAAAAATATGTTATATATATGACATAAAAATTATTCTATAATGTTAATATATAATATAATTTTCTTTCTTTTCATTCTAAATGTAAATGTAAACAACGTTCATGTGTATATATAACCTACTATTTCCAGGAATGATGCATTTCATTTCTTATTTCTATCTTTTATAGATTATTTTAAATAAATATATAATGAATACATATGATATTTATATCTTTATTATCTTTATTTAGATGATTAAATAATGATTAAGGTAATATAAACAAAAATATAATGAATCAAAACATTTACAAAAAACTAAGAGATAATTACCCAAAATGTATCTTTAACATGGAAATGTTAATAAACGGGTAATAAATGGTCATAAGACAAAATTATAAACTTGTATAAATGAATATGATAAATGGGTATGATATAAATTGGTTTGATATAAATGTGTATTATTCTATAATGTGTGTATAATAAACTTATATTTATTATACATTAGTTTTGAACGAGTATGACAGAAGTCAAGACTTGAGGTAATGGATTACTATCTCAGTTTTTACTTCCGTTAAAAACATGTCCAATTCACCACATATTTGTTTTATGTGGTGTATATACTTACCATTAATTTATATTATTATTATTTTAAATAATATTATTGATATTGGAATATCTATATGAGGATCTCTTTTTCATGGGGTTTATGGTTCCAAATTTAGTAAACTAGTAAGGTATTTTTATCTAAAGTTTCCCTCATTGAGAAATATGTTATGTTATGCACCAATATTCATTTACAAGGTTTATATATAGACATTTTGACATATAATATCATGATTTTTTATTACTTATTATATTTTATGTTCCATTTTGTTTTATTATTTCTTGGGGTTTATGACTCAATGTTACCAATGGGGCAATGATTTTATGTTATAATCTCATCATTTAACAAGATTATTTTTGATTATATATCTAATGATGAAATATCATATTCTAAATATAAATAATTTTTATTAATTTTTCTCTCCTCTCGTTATATATGATATTATCAATCAAGGTTACCATTTTTTCACTATTTTCTAATTAATATTATTAATAAAATATTTTTATTAAAATTTGACTTTATTTTTCTATTCAGTCTGAAATTTTTTTTCTTCCAAAAAAAATTTCAAAAAATATTTACAATCATGTTTTTAAAATATATAATAAGATAATTTTCAAGTAAAAGGATTTTGAAAAATATATATGTCTTAAAAAGTGTTTAAATGGGGTTTAAAGCTTCCTTTGTATGTTTCAATGGTTTTTTTCAAATAAAATGATTTCCATGATTTTCAAATATTAATTTGAATGCTTGAAAAGTTATCTTAAAAGAAAATGATTTAAATTCTTTTTTAAGATTTATTTATTATTTTCAGGGTTATTTTCAAAGAAAATGATTTTCAAAATTTTTAAGGTTTTATAGAGTGTTTTCAAAGTGTAAAGGATATTTTCCTCAAGAATTATTTTAAATGATATTTCAAAATTATTTTCCATATAAGATTAAATTCTTCAGTGTTACCTATTACTTTCAAGGGATATGATCCAATAATAGCGTTCATATTATTTCTCTAGATGGATTATGTTTTTTAGATATCATGCTTATGAAACTCATTTCTCTTCCACCAATTATACCATGATAAAACACTTATGAAACTTGCTTTTTTTCAAGGAATTTGATATGAAGAAAATATTATGAAACTATATCTTTTACATAGGTTATTATATTATTTAATTTTTAATATACCCACTTCATTTTAAGTCTTATGATATGATTAATGTTTATGTCATTTTGGAACACATATTTATTATTTCATTATGTTATGGGTGGGACCTATATCTCCCTGCAATGCATTGGGTGAGGATTTAAATATCAATATATTGAAAATACTAGAATGGGGAGTAAAAAATTTTTAGCAATACAATACTTGAATGTGAAGTGAACCCAGTTTAGTTATATAGGGCTAGAATGGGGAGTGGACCCTATTCAGTAAAGGACATTGTCTGTAATGATGAAATTGGTAGTGAGTGTTGACTAATATGGAAATTATTTATATGATTATGTGTATGATACTAATTCCATGTCTTATGAAAATGTTATTCTTTCATGTATCATGTTATTTTATTCCCATAAATTTCATATCTCATGGAATTTTTATAATTATTCCATTACTAAATATTTTGATCTTTGATATGAAGGGTATGGTTTTCAAATATCATGCTAATGTTCTCATACCAACATTCTCATGTTATAATTCGTATCTCCCTTATTCACCCATACTGAACATCTATGATCACCATTTCTTATGTTTCCTTTACCCATGGTATTAATATACTTATTATTTATGATATTACTAATAAGGGTGATAAGTTATGAAGAACATAGTGGGGGATGATGTAGCTCACTTATAGACCAGTGTTTATGTTTCCATATTTCCAAAGGCACTAACATGTTATGGTTATCGAGCATGAATTTATGAAATATAATAAATATTCACAAAAAATAATGTAATATCAATGTATAAAAATCATGGTCTGTTATAAGATGGGCTATGTATCATTTTACATGACCTAAATGTCCCTTGTCAATGTTACTCGGAGATCACACACTGTGAAACCCATGTATACACCATGTACTCGAATAGTTTCCATGGAACATTTACATGATGCGTACCTAGGTGTGTGGTGTGGATATATAGGGAGAAAAAAATATACATTTCATGTATCTCTAATGAACACGCCATGTAATTTTAGCAAATTAAAAAGAATTAAAATTAATTTAGTATCCTATTCAAAACATATCAACATATTCTTGCATGTGGTTATAAATTTTATTAGAAACGCCATGTGATGGGTTATATATATATATATCTAATTAATTTCTGTGAAATATTTGGATCTTCATATCATGTATAAGTCGTATTTTATTTTGTAATATACTCTCCTTGAAGGATAACAAATGATGTAAATAACATGTAAACCATGTGATCATTAAGTTGACAGTACACGTTGTAAAATTTTGTGATTAACTCACATATGCCACATATCATAAGAGAAAATATTATATTAGTATAATATACATTGGGTAGTTCATATGGGTACTCAACGTGATGCCTTCAAAGTATATTTTTTTGTTTTACATAATTAACATTAAATAAATTTATTAAATATGTTGAAAATTAAAATGTATGATAATGTAAATAAAATTCAAATGAGAATTAAGAAAAATAATTGACTAATTAATGAAGATAATTAATTGATTCGAGTGTGATTTATCTAAAATAATAATGATTAGAATTGAATTCTAATTTTATTAAATTCATAAATTGTTCCGTTACTGTGGATGATCAAGAGACCTGACTAGAACATTATATGTAATTGTTTTCATTTAATTTGTTATTATATTAAAATATTTGATTCTGTGACATCTCTCCTCTTATTATGTATTAACTTTCATTTCCATGGTTTCATTCATGTAAAACTTTAACCAATCATTTGGTTACCCTTATTTACATGTTATTAAAATCCTATGTAATGGATATAACTTATAAGATAGTGGAGGAGGTTTATGTTTTAAGATGAGGAGAAACCAGTCAAAGAGATATACATGGGTGGACACGTGAATGACACATCACAAAACTTAATTGGTTCATCATGTTTTCTCATTGGTCAATAGTATGTTTATCATCTCCAAGATAAACCAACCATTAGTAAAAAGTCATGATCATTTAACTTTATTGATTTATTTATTTCAATGCATTATGGTTATTTAATTATAAATATTTTGTCACGATCACAAGAAATAATTAATTAAAAATCGTGAAAGATAAAGCTAAAATAAATTGGCTTATTCCTAAATATTATCTATGACATGGGTAATCACTTATGTAAATCCACATTATATTAACAAGCATGTAATAAAAATAATAATTATAAATTTATTCATAAGAGACAAAATCCCTCAATAATATATATTAAATTATTATAAACTTCCACTAATTTAGTTAAAATAAAACCATAGTAGAGAGTGATTGACGAACCAAAGTTTGAGTTCTTTCAATTATCGAGGAATTGTAACTTCAATTTTTGGGTTGATGTAACTTAGTTCACATCAAGGACTGACATACAGAGTAGTACTTGGTGTAATTAATAATAAAAGATTGAGGAAATCCAATTTACGTATTTTTGGATTAGGGAGTCCACTCAAGAGATCAAGGAATTGTGAGTTAATGTAGTTGACATTCATAATTTATACCTAAAACATTTCAAATTTATCTACTAGTGAAAGTTGGAGTGGTGAGATGGGGAATATAGACCCTTTCCACTATAATATCCAAGCAACATGATATTGTGATGCTAATGGTAAGGGATATTGGGGTTTGATAAAATAATGGGAGATTAATAAATATAATATATTTATTAATTTGTCTAAATTTGATCAGATAATGTACTAAAACTATGCTCATATTATTTTTAGAAACAAAAATTAAAATTACTTAAAACATATAATTATAACACATACTAAAAAAAGATAACATTCTCACTGACAAAAATTTTCAAGAGTGGAAAAGGAACTTACACATTATCTTATACCATGAAGGGAAATTTTATGTGATAGAAGAACTTGTTCCTGATGTTCCTAGTAATGAGGATTGTGATGAAGATTTTACTCTCTATGAGAATCATTTGAATGATACTACATATGTTTTGTGTTTCATGCTATCATATATGACCAATGATATTTTTCAAAAACACAAGAACATTGATGTGTATAGCATGATGTCTCAACATAAGTGTCTTTATCAAGATTAGGCGAGATAAGAGGGATACAATATCTTTAATTTTCTTTTTACAACTAATCTTGTAGTGTTTTTACCATCTGGACCTCATGTAGTTAAGCTTATTGCCTAAATTTAATTCTTATACATCATATGGATTAAATTAATGGATGAGTTATGCATAGATATCAAAATTTCCTCACTACCCAAGTCCTCATATAGTTTTATTAATAAAAAAACATGGTAAATATTGAGAATATTCTTTTAGGAGTTATTACTCTAATTAAACAAGTGGATAAGGAAATGGGTCATGAAAAACTCATGATCCTTATAGTGAATATGAAAAAAAGGGTAAGAGAAAGGGGAATAAGAATCATAATATGTCTAAAGATCATGAGAAACTTCCTTATATAAAGAGGAAAATACAGAGGCATGGTATGGAAAATGAGGCAAAGTATTTTTCATGTGGCAAGTGAGGCCAATGAAGAATAACATAATCGAAAAGAAATGGGAAGATAAAGGTGTGTTCATTATCAGGTGTAATATTTCAATATCAATAAATTATGTATTATATATAGCTTTTGGTTTTCACATATATTTTTGAATACAATAACCTGGTAGAATTCAATATATTTCTACAGGAGAGGTGGATTTGTGATTTTCAAATTCTGAGAGGAAGGATACTCTATCCATTAGTGACCAGTACCTTTTATTTCCAATATGAACAATTTTAGTCTTAATGGATTTTTATTATGTACCGACTGTTACCAAGAACATAATTTCCATATCAGTCCTATAAGAAGATGGTTTTGTTTTCATTATTTTAAATAAAAGTTATTTTGTTTATAAAGACAACATATGTTATAGAGGGTTCAATTTAAATAATGATATTTTTTTTATTGAATTGAGAAACCATGAAATAGAAATAGTCAAAAAATCATATTCACATGATTCATATAACACCCAACTATTACATCACCATTTTGGTCTGGTAAAATTGAATAATTTAAAGAAGATCTATCAAGATGGACATTTATAATCTTTTGATTGAAA
Source organism: Viscum album (assembly GCA_963277665.1). NCBI lineage: Eukaryota > Viridiplantae > Streptophyta > Magnoliopsida > Santalales > Viscaceae > Viscum > Viscum album. The sequence goes on along the minus strand of OY728131.1, from coordinate 1,519,623,525 downwards.
ACAAATTGAATTATGCCATTCTTATTTACATAGAAGAATGAACAAACTGCCAATTAGTGGACAGGTTTGAAGTGCTATAAAATGTTGAGGATTGGTATACACTGATGTGTATATAACATTTCTAGTAGAAGATATATGTGTATATTCCTACTTTATAAATTTTGGTAAGAAGTGTTCCCATGGAATAAATCATGGTAGACCCCTTGACTTAAGAAATATCTCAGAAGAAGTATGAGTATTATGTGAGAGCTAGCAGACTGAAGTTTGTTAGCACTTTTATCTAGTACAAGTGGGATTACATTGCAGTTGGTTCCATAGAACCAACTTCTATGTACATTATGATAACCTATAATTGTAGTGTTTAATATTAATAAACATAATATCACATCATGATTTTTCTTTTGTGGAACATTGTATGTGATAATTTCGTAATAGTATATATTATACTAAAAGGTCATAGTAGTTCCCCACTATGATGAGAACCCAAAAGTGCCCTTAGATAATTCTTAAATATATGTTTTATAGACATATCATTTCATTATAAACACAAAAATGATACAATATATTAGGGATAAAGAATCATTGGACATTATGGAACCTACTCATGGTATCTTCCCTTGGTAATATACAATGTAGGATATTATGAGAATGAGACCTGCCAATAGGAAATACAAATTTTCTGTGTCATTGGAATTTCTTATATATAAATGTGTTTATTTTTCCTTTGACTTAAATAATTTTATTAATGAGCATTATAAGTCATGTTATTTTATGTATTGATTAAATACATGATGATGTATGTTTTAGATGAGGTACGATATATTTGGTGTGTCACGAGTCATATTTCATTAATAAATAATGCGAGAAAGGATTTTACCATATTTTATTTAAATAAAGTTCATATTTCAGGCCCTTTGATGGAAATGATATAGCTTAAATAAATCCATGGATATGGTTTTCTATAGTCTAGCTCAATTTTCAAAAAGGTAAAATAAGATACATCAAACAATATAGGCTAATGGCACCATCATTCATTCCACATGATTAGAGATTTTGTGATAAAGAGATTATATTACACAGTAAGGGTCTATATGAAGTATTATGTCATTATGGAATTAAATTATTACCCTATGGGGGATTTGGTTGTTGCTAGATGCTTATACCATGATTTAGGTTCCTTCTCCTAATTCTACTGAGAATGAGGCCAAAAGGGACACACACTAAGTGTATCTATAATCTTAGTTAAATAATATATTATTATTTATCATTTAATAACTTGAATAAATAATATTACTTCATGTGGTTTAATGTTTATTTATTTTTTATTGATCGCATATATTCTAACACCGGTGATTTAAGAGAAAATTATGTGAGTAAAATACTTAATAAATATTTAATTTCTATTTTGTGAATATAACATTCATTTATTTATTGTTTAATAATGTAGTGATATTTATTTATTAAAAAATAGTCATTATTCAAGGTAAATAAATATTTCCTAGGAATGTCATGACGAGATTAATTGTCCTAAGAGAAATAATATATATTGAATATTATTTGATTAAATAATATTTTTTTTAATTATTATGTTTAGAGAATGTCAAGAAATAATGATATTATTATTATTATTATAGACATTAGGTTAAATAGATACTAAGTTAACAATAAAGGGAACATTTGAAATTATCTATTTCAAAACTTTGTATTATAAAACCCAATTATATTTTTTTTCAAGAGATCCAATTTATTTTGTGGTGCACAAATAAATTCAGAGAACCCTCTCAAAGCCCTAGAGAGCTTCCTTCACCCAGAACAATCTCAAAAATGGATAGAGATATTCCACTGTGTTCCACTCTTGATTCAATATAGATCAAATTGAATCATTTAGAAGGGTTTTTTGAGGTGATAGAAGTAGAATGATGAAATAGATATGATCTTTTGTACTAACACCTGAATATTCTTATGGTAATATTTAGAGATTTATAGAACACATGTAGTTCACATCTGAAGGAAATATAATCTATATTACTACAACGAAATGATAATATGATATAGATTTCATTTTATATACATAACTGAAGAAATAATTTCTCATAAAGCAATTATTTAATTTATTAAATTAATTATAAATAATATGTGATGATCCAATTCTTTGGTTTTGATATTTATCCATTATCTACATTCTTTTATTCAATTTTTTTTATCACAATGTTTATTGTCTTGTAAATCTTGAATTGATCATTGATCATGTTGAAAATAATATTTTTGTAAGAACTGTCACATGCTTCTACAACACCCAGATAATTCAAGGGGGAGGTCCTACTATGAAACATTCCTATATCCTCCTTCTTATCAAATGATCTTGTGTGAATATTCTGATGGCCACATAATAGTAGGTATATAATCCTTCTCATGATTAGATAACATTCTAACATACCCTAGTATCATTTATGGAAGAACATTGGTATATTTTAGTGATGGTCGTGAAGTAATCTTATATACTATTCCTTCCTAATGATTCCCATTGTAATACTCTTATGGTTAATAGAGGACTAGAGTGGGATCATATCTTCATTCCACCTAAAAATGTATACTTATATCCCCATTAACATGGAATAAATATTTCAAAATATTTTGTTGGAAACCAATGGGAATTCTTATATCATTTCTCATGCCTTGAAGAGATATTAGTATATCTTAGAAGTGGTAGCAGAGGACCACCATCAAAATATTATTATAATAAATAGAGGGAATGTCCATATTCCCTATCCTACCATCATATAATCTCATATGTTTAATTTGAAAACATCTCAAAAATGGTATCCTATTATTTCCCCCATTACGGTGGATCATTGACATATCCTAGTGAAGAATGCCGAATAGGATTAGGCCCATATTCCTATTCCAAAGGGAGTTCACCAATATGTTCTGAAAGTTAATTCAGGGTAAGCTTATATCCCTACCAACATATCATGAGATCATCAGTATATTGCATCATTTCCTTAGGAGCAGTCCCACATCCCTACTCCCACCAAGGGTTGTCAATGAAATTTTTCTCCAAAAATATCATGTGAGGATAATATTATTATCTATATACATAATGATCACTAGCATATTTCAGTGGAACCCATAATGAAGTGGTCTTATATAATTCTACTCACCCAAGAAGCATGATGGAATATTTTTATGGAAATTAATGTTGAATTATGGGATTATATACTTTTTCCAACTTATACTTAAAAACCATGTTTGAATATTATGAAATCTAACCAATAAAGTCAATGAAATATCTCAATACTGGGAGGGAGGATGGATAGTGAATTCTTGCATAATAATGTTCATTCCAAAACCATATGAATCCCATGATTGAGGTTCCATACCTTGAATCTTTATCATATAAATACATATAGTTTCATCAAGTGTAATATATTTTTTTTGAGTGAGCACATATTCCTTCCCTAATTAATTCTGATGTTCATGTGGCCTTTCAAAACCTCTCAATAACAAACCAAGAATCTAAAAACTACTCATTAAGAGAGGGAATCATTTATGGATAAAGAGATCATCCTCATAGTATAAATATTAGTGACATTATTGGTCATCCCAAGAGTATTATCCATGAAGGTCCCCCACCTAGAGATCATATCATCCACCCTGGAGGTCCTCCATAGAAAAATATTGAATAAACCCCCCAAACTAGAAATTAAGAAAGGATGAAGAAACCATCAATAATGGTGAATATGAATATGACCATGGAGGTCCTCCTCTTAGTATTTACTATAATGTTTATCCCTTTAGTGACATGTTACATGGAAAATAAGTTCCACCCCTTATAAAATATTCTTTTATAATTACTTCATTTTGAGACGCACTTGAACAACTAAGGCCACCTACCAAAAGATCTCTATCACATAATAGTGATATTTTAACTTATTTTAGGAATATTATTGGTTAGTTTTCACTATTTTCACCACCTTCAGACTACTTATCCTTAGATACAATGAAGGAAATTCTAAATGGAATCATTTCCCTTAACAATGAGACAAAGAGAAAAATATCTATAGTTCGATTAGGTCATGGAATAGCTCTATGAGGATGAGAAATATTACATGATTTTGTTGAGATAGCTGCTTTTGGGAAATATTCTAGTTATATTCGATCACATAACCATGTTTCGATATTACTTTCAAAGAAATTGAAATGGGAGTACATACATTATCACTAACCCAAATTTGAACCATACAAACAGTGTTGAACTATTGGTATAGACCATATAACTATTAATATAGCATATATCAATGGTTATAATAACCATTGGGAAATATATAATTGGGTAGGGCTATAAAAATTGTTTTAAAACCATTTTAATAATTTTCAATAACAATGATTAATATATAAACATTGGTATGGTTTCTTTTGGGAGATAACACACCCATATTCCAATAGTTCTTTGAGAACTATTTGTATAGACTAATATACCAATGGTTTATCCTAACCATTGGTATATAAACTATACTTTTACATAGTATTCACTCCTCCCCACTAAAAACCTTCACAGAAACTTATATATTTTAAAATAAATCAAAAAATGAAATATAATTAGTGTTGTTCATTATAAACAATCAACATGCTTGTAAGTTTAGAAAATATAAATTTATAATTATAATGGATCAACATTTCTAAATTGACTACTACTACAATCATGGTAATCACTCTTACAAAAAAAACATCCTCACTAGCATCATCACCTTAAACATCATCACCACCCCCACCACCCGGATAGTCATTTCCCTAACCCCCTCTAGGACTACCACCACTATCACCTGATAAATCATAAAAGGAACATATTATTGATATGTATTTATCAAAAACAATAGTATTGTTTGGTGGAAGTAACAAACATAAATGTGTCATAGATTTTTTGAACTTCTCGACGACCATATTACTTATTTCATGCTCTTAAATAGACAATGTTTTGGCCAACGCTACTTCAGTACCATCCTGTTTCAACATAATTCTACTAGAGGTGTCACAGTTCCCTAAAGTGGGCTACCACCTAGTAAATACAACATACTTACAATATTGATATAGAATAATCTTTTGGGTCTTATCACTAAACATCTATAAGAAACGGTCACTTGGTCCAATGTTGTAATCTTCTTCTCATCAAATCCCTCTAAAGTATGCTTTTGAAAATATGAATGAGATATTTAGTTAAGAAATAAATATTAAAATTTTAAATTATAAGAATTACACATATAATATTTTCTTTCAACTATTCATTTACAACACTCCAATATTTTTTCTCTCAACTTGAGTTTTTTTCATAAGGCATGAAACCTTAGATTCACAAAACCACCCACTATAAATGAAATTAAATATAAGAAAACATTAGTCAATAATAAATTTTTGTTGAGAAAAACGACCTATTTTAACTAATGCTTAACTAAAAAACAAATCATACAAAATTTTAACAAAATAAAATATATCATCTTGATATGAACTTGAATAAATCAAACAAAAATGAAAAAGTGGGATCATTTTAGACAGGGTTTATTTAGATATGATTTATTTTGTTTTTATTTGGTAAGGTTTGAGGGGTTGAATTAAATTTTGTTATATTAATTTTTTTTTCAATTTATATTAGTTCAACTATGTTTGGGTGAGTTCATTTTGAGTAAGAACTCAATTTTGGGACATTTAGATCCACTTTATCCTGTATTGTTTTTTTACAAATAAAATACTTCAGTTCTGTTTAGTTGGGTTAAATATGGTTTAGTTTAATATAGTATATTTTAGGTAATTTTAGAATGTATTATTTTGTTTTGGTCCATTTTATAGTTGTTTGGTGTTGTTTAATTAAAATATTATTCGGAAAGATCAATAAAATTAATTTTTTTAGTTTAGTTCAATTTTGGTCATTTCATTTTTGTTCAGTTCCATTCCATTTGGTGCAGTTAAATATAATATGATTTATATTTTTTTTTCATGATGTTATATTTGAGTTCAGTAATTTTTTTATTTTATTTGTTAGGTTTTAATTTAGTTTTATTTAGGTTTGGTTGGTTCAGCTTTGTTAGGGTAGTTTTCTTTCACTTTTGGTTCAATTTGGTTTTGTTATGTTTGATTTAAATTGGGTTGGATATGGAAACATAATCTAAATAAAATCTATATGTAATTTATTTATAGTATGTTAAAATAGTATAATATAATTTCAAATTATATGTTAATAAACAATATATATATATTATAGTGAAAATGCTAACTATTTAATATAGTTTATAAGTTATTACTCCTAAAGTATCAATATTCAGTCAGAGAAAGTTCATGTATGTTTATATTCATTTAATTCATTTCATTTCAGTTCTATTTTATTACATTATATCAAGTACAATTTATTTCATTTTTATTCAATTCAAGCTACATCAATTTAACACTTCAAAATTCTAAAATAATAACATTTTATTCTATAGTGTGTATGACACACAACACCCAACATAGAAATGAATATAACATATAGAGACTTTATATTATATTTAATATCTTAAATAAATTTAATATATTATATATCTTTCAATGAACAAAATACTTTTTTATCTTTCATTACATGCAACAAAGACTTTCTTCGATAGCTTTTGTTAAAGGCAAGATCATGTTTTACTAAACAACAATGTATTATTAATATATTATTATTTAATATAATAATAAAATTGGTGATTAAATTGAAAGTTCTGAATATGATTGACTAAATTATATAATATATGGTTTAAATCATTGTTTCAAAATTAATTATAATTTATTGAAATAACCAACTTAATTTAAAGAGAATGTTTTTATATAATAACTATTTTTAAGCTTACAATGTCTCTTTATCCTAGTAAATTAAATTAATCATAATTATTTAGAGATATTAAGGTAATATATATATATATATATATTAAATGAAATATTTTTGAAATTCATCTAATATATTTGATAAGTATAACACAAGAACAAACCCAGTGTTAAACCAAAAGCTATATTTTTATAAATGCACTTTTATTGATTTTTAATGGAGAATCTATTTTAAATCCAATTTTTGGAATTATATAAATTTTATGCCTCAAAATAAACCACATTTTTAAAATGAGAACATCTAAATTATCTTAGAGTTAAATTTTTGAATTTTTCTTTGAGGTTTCATTTTTGATGAATATTGAAAAAATATAGAATTTTAATGCAAAAATGATCTTTCATATATTTTATTTATAAGGAAAAATTAGTTTTTTATTGGGTAAAAAGTTTAATTCAATAAATATTTTATAATTTAGTCTATTATAGGTTATTGTATGAAATTTATATTTGAAATTGGATATAAAAACTTAGCAAAATTTTGAATTATTTACTTAAAAAGACCCATTTTCATCCCATCTTCGAGATTAATTTTAAATTAATTTCATTTAATTCTATGATCAGAATTCATTAAATGGATCCCATATTTTCATTCCAAATAATTTATAATTTCTAATAATCTCAAATTATTTCTTTAACAAAGTTATTAGTGAATGCAATTAAAATTAATTACAACGATTAAGAGAAAAAATTGTTTAACAAGAGACTAAACCTTTAACTTAAGATCCAAAATAACCTATAAAATTTTCTGAAATCCATTTTCCAACCATATTTCGGTACTATACTAACTTTTATTTAATTGTGTTCATTATTGGATCCACTTTATATAGGAAAAAAGTTGGTCGAATTCCATTTTAAAAAAATTACATGAATGACACACCTCCCCCACTGCAAATAAAAACTCCAACTCCCATTTATTAACACATATAATGACATTTTCATCATCCAAAGTTTTCTAAAATAAGCTCTCAAAATCCCTCCCCTATATATAGAATCCAAATATTGGTAATAAATCCAACCATGGAAGTCTTTTGACATAAACCAAAATGAGTTACCCGGAAACGAGGTAACATTCTTCAATGATTATCTTTTGTTTCATTTACTTCTCATCCCATTAAATAAATTTTATATCAGGAATATATAATAAAAAAATATCATAAATATACCGAGATTTTTTTATTATTAGTCTTTTATATACACTTACCCAAACTTCCATTCAATGGGAAACTAACTTTTCGATTAGTGTATGTAGAAGTACCACCTCATGAAATGATGAATGTTCATTCCTCCAATACACCTCTCATAGTTAAAATTAGGAAAAAAACTATTTCTATATGACATAAATTTCTAACATTTCTATAGTGAAAAAAGAATTTTCTTTTTACCTTGTATGGAATGGATGGATTTATATACCATCATTTTTTTATTATTACATATCTTGCTTAAAAGTATAACTTTAAATGAAAATGTTTTCAAAAGTTATTTTTGATGAAAATTATTTTCATAATGAATTTTAAAAATTATATTTTCCTAAATACTTTTTTAAAATGTATTTTTATAGTACTTCTATTAAACAATGACAAAAACCCATTATTTTTACTCCACTTCGGATATGTTGTTTTGATACCATCCTTATTCTTCTACTGGATAGTTTATGATTTATTTTTTCCAAGATAAAATTGACATTTAATTCTTTCATTTCTTTATTATTCCCCTTGAAATATTCAATTTAAAATGATCTTTGAACATTAAATTTACCCTAATTACCTATATCATTTATCATGGATATGTTCACTTCCTAAACAGTATATCATTTTTCATATATTGTTTACATTGAATTTTATTTTATTATTTTCGGAAATATTGATATATACATCTCCTTTATTCAATTAAGATATTTTATAAGGCACATTGTTTATGAACTAATCTATTATTCAATATTTTCGGAATTTATTGGACAAGTACGATACTGATGGGGCCTGATTTTAGATATCCCCTCGACGCATCTGTAGTCTCATGAGAAGAAACTAGTTGGTGACAAAACCATTAATCTTGTTTCTCAATTTTATTAGTTTTAATGTGTTTTGTGAAAGGTCTTGAAAGTATAGTTATGGTTGGGATAACCAAATCAGTTTATAACTAGTATGGTTTAAACCATCTTGTGAAAGGTCCTAATGGTAATGGTTACATATACCTTCGAAACATGGCTTCCAATAATTAAGAATTTCCTTAATTTAGATTAATTTATTATTGTCCATGATATTTTTTCTTTTAAATTTTCTATGGATAAATTTAATTTTCATTTTATAGATTAAATAGAATGTGATTTAAGTTATCTACCTTTCTAATTTATTTACTCACTTCCAAATCAATTATTTACAACATGGCATGTGTTCTAAGTTATTTTCCTTTCCATATTTATTATTCTCATTGATTCATTATTTATTCTATTGAACTTTACCCTTACTGAGCATTTGAGTTCACCCTTATTATTTCTCATTTCCCCAGGATTCATTGAAGTGTATTATGAATGGTATGCAAGGATACAATAAATGGAATAAATTTATTATTCTCAAAGAAGACAATTATTTTTTATTTTCATTTATAATATAATACTCATGTATGTATCTAGTTTACCAAGACTATTAAACTACTCGGTCCTTTGGGCAATGATTTACTTTTATCTTATGCCATTTAAAGGGTAGTAGATACCGGCTATGGGATTTCTAGGGTCAGGTAGCTATAGTTTGTATCAGATCATGTTTTTTATAAACCTTATAAACTAGATTTAGGAAACAAATATATTATAGAAAATAAACCTAAGTTATAATTTTAGGATAAGTATAAAATAACATCCAAAAGTTTCAATTAGATAGATATTATGCGGGTTTTATAGAAATATATACTTATATGGATGATACAAGTGGATATGGTTTTGGGAAAAATGTATTTATGGGTAACAACTGAATCAAGGTGTTTTGGGCTTGACTCGGTGTAACTTGGTACGTGAAAACAATCCTTACTACGCACTTGGTTTTACAATCCCAATGGACACACATAGGATAATTTAAATTTTCTTTAAAAATCATTATAAAGGATTTGATTTGATAATGAAAATGAATGACCTAGGTTAAACTTTAGACTAATAAATGACCTTTGTTGAAATAAAATAGATGAATTATTTTAATATTTTGGTTGTATTGAAGAACTTAGTTAAAAGTTTATTTATTGGCTAAATTTTATGGAGGTCCATCAAATTTATTTATGAAATTATATATATATGGTTTTAGAAAATGAAAAAATTGATGATGAAGTGTGGTCTTCAACAGCACTCTATTTTATTATGGGGCAGATTGTTGAGAACAACACTATATCTCTTTTTGATGATTTAGATGTTCACAAATACCCTTATTTGTTATTATAATGATTTTAATTTGAGTATATTTCAAGAAATTAATATTGTTTATTTATCTATTTTGAAATATTATTTAAGAGTTTTCATTCGTGAGGAATATTTGAAAAAGTGTTTGGAAATAACTTTACCATGTTCTGCAAATACTGATCATACTCTATGTGTTTGGAAATCACTTTAACATGTTCTGGAAACACTGTTCATATCCTACGTTGAGGAGCATAGCGTAAGGATGAAAACTGTCACATACTGGTTATCAGAAAAGTATGGTTAAGCAACCATACTTTATCAGAAAAGTATGAAAGATGAATCCCACATTTGGATGGAAGCTTACCTTTGGAATATCAAAATAGTATGGAATTATAATCCTATGTTAGTATGGAATTTCTTGTTTCTTTATCCGAAGTATGGTTCATCAACCTTACTTTGGTAAAATACATTACGTTGGATCATTTACCTTTCATTTAGAAGATGATAAAAGTTTGGATTATATACCATACATTTGAAACTTGAAGAGAAAAGTATGGATGATCAACCTTACATTTGAGATCAACATTATGTTTGAGATCAACCTTAAATTTGAGATCAACCTTACGTTGTGAACCATACGTTAAGAGAATGTATTCTATATAGTTCAACCCACCATTTTGCGTTAGATATTTAAATTAAAACGTTATGAAAGCAATGGTATTTATGTAGAATATTAGGTTGATTCAAGCCATATTAAAAGCTCAAATCTAAAGTGTATCACTGACTAATTAAAATCCGTTTATTTACGATTCAAAGGGTCGATTTAAGAGGAGTTTTCATGGAGAATTTTAAGGGGATTTACGACTACTCTGTTATTCAAACTTTTGAATATCACAAATCTAAAGGTGACTTTTTTGGATCTAAATTTGAAAGGAAAACACTCGTCTTTATTATATATATATATCTGTATTATTTTGTATTATAGAGAGAGGTGAATCATCAAAAAGATGAAAAATATATATCAAGCTCTCGAGTTTTTCACTGTTACAATTTATAGAGACAATAGAGACTTATAGATCTGCAATTACGAAGAGCGAAAAAGCTCTGTTTTCTGCTGAAGAGGAAACACAGTTGAAGATTCACCGATTCTATATCTAATATCTTTTATGAATCAACTATTTTTAATGTTTTGAATTATATTTCAAGATCTACTACAACCATATCAACTCAAAACTACTCTTACTTTAAGAACATCATTTTTGAAAATTGATGATCCATCTACTGTCAATTGCGTGTCGTTGCAATTTTGAAGAACAAATGGAGAGTATTTCAAAGAAAAAACACTCTTTTACTTTGAGTGACCCAATTCTCATACTAAGCTATGTGTTTTGTTCTATGTATGAACTAGAAGGCTCTGTTTAGCCATAATGTTGTAAAGGTTTCAACTGCCAACACTCAGTTGTGGAACAGTCTATTGATAAGAGGACCAGATAGTGAAAATCACCAAGATCCGGGAGTTGAGCGTTGGTGGAGTGGACTAGGGGCCTTCTATTCCCGGGACTACTATACATCGTGAATATTTTGCTATTTATTTTCCACTGCTTAATCATTATTATAAAGTTAAAAGGATCGATCATGATCTTATAAATATATTGTAATACACACAATTCACCCCCTCTTATGTATATTTGGTGTAACCTGATCCAACAATTGGTATCAGATACGGTTTTTTTGATAAATCTATAACTACCTGATATTTTTTGGATTATACAAATCACAATGGCTGATACAGAAGAGGTTATTTCAATGGATCAATCTCCCTACTTCAATGGTGAAAATTATGTATGCTGGAAATTAAGGATGATCATTTATTTAAAGAACCTTGGATATAGAGTCTACTCAAAAATTATAACTTCCTAAGTGATTATAGAGAAACATGAAACACAGAGTACTAATATAGAAGCACAGTTCAACACAAACTTGAAAGCTATGAATTCTATCATTTTTGTACTTGGATCATATGAATTCAATTGAGTATCTTAGTGCTCTAAGGCTTATGAAATGTGGCAGACGATTACAGTTGCCTATGAAAGAACTGACAATGTCAGATAGATGAGGTATGCCACTGAAAAATTGAAATTCGACACATTAAGAATTTTTGAAGGAGAAAGTATCACCAAAATGAATGGACGACTAAAAAAAGTTGTTAATAACATCACTGCCTTGGGAGATCCTATCAAACAAGTAGATCATGCCCTAAAATTACTAAGAGTACTGCCACCTAGATGGAATGGGATATCTTCTACTATTAGGAAATCCTCACCAGTCCAAGATCTTATAATGAGAGAGTTAATTGGAACTCTTATGATGTATGAAGATGAGATAGAAGATGAAGATAATGGGAATAAAGTTTAAATGAAAATAGAAAATACTGCTGTGAAGGTAACATATCAAAAGAAAAGCAGAAAAATGAAGAATAAAATCAAAGTGAGATCAGAGAAGTCCGATTCATCTTATTCAGATGTGAAACTGGCTCAGTTGGATAAAAAGTTCAGTAAATTATACATAAAGAATAAAGTATTTATAAATTATTTTAAAAAGGATGAAAAAAACCAAAGGAAGTGAGATGCTATGAATGAAGAAATATGGGTCACATCAGACCTGACTGTCCTCAATTCAAAGAAGAAAAGAAGAATAATTTTTTCAAAAACAATGATTATGAGAATAATGAAAAAAGATCAATTATTGCTACTTAGAATATTTCTAAAGACTCCAGGAACTGATCAATGTATTACTTGGAAGAAGAAGAATCAAACCTGAAAGCACACATGTGCTTTATGGAATAAGCTAATGAGGTACAATCTTACTACTCATCTGATTCCGATTCTAGTTCTAGTTTCTCAAAAATAAACTTATAGCCTACTGCAATATGATGGAAGAGAAATATGATTCCTTATTTAAGAAACATAAATCACAAAAAATATTCATAATACTATTTTAGGAGAAAGAGACACTCTTCTAAAACAATATCAAGGGTTAATTGAAAAATATAACTCATTAAGCACAAACTGTAAAAATAATGAAACTAAAATTAAATCTCTGAAAACAAAAGTAGAAACATACAAAAGTGCAGCTCTTATTTTTACAAAAGGAAAAAATACACTAAAGGAACTACATAGAAGGAATGTGATTAAAAAGGAAAGATATGGAAGAGGCAGTAGAGGTGATAAAATTAAATTGTATAAGAAAATTTTTGTCCCAAGTAAAATAGGTAAAATTTGTAACTACTATATAACAAAAGGTCACATGTCTAAGAACTATTATTTAAGGAAACTGAAAATAAGTGGGATTAAGAATGATTTTGTTGCAAGAATTTTATATGATTCTATTAATTATAGAAAAACAAATCAAGTGTGTATTCCCAGGTCATTGCAAGCTAACACTACTGGACCCAATAAAATATGGGTACCAAAAAAAATCTTTGTTTAAATGTCATTGCAGGAAGAAGGTCATAGAATCCAAACTGAAATATGGTATATGGATAGTGGTTTCTCCATGAATATGAGTATAAACTCATCAAATTTCAAAACTCTAAATAAAAAGAATGGTGTCCTAGTCACATTTCCTGATAATGCCAAAGATAAAATCATTGGCATTAGAACTGTTGGAGATCTAGAAGTTGTATCAATCAATAAAGTGATCTATGTAGAAGGATTAAAACAAAAATTGATAAGTATAGCTCAACTCTGTGATGATGGTTATTTTTTTTGATTTTTCTAAAAAATTTTGTTCTGTTTTTAAAGATAAATTGCTTAAATTTAGAGCACCCAAAATAGTTAATGTTTACACCCTGGACTTAAATTCCTTGTGTAAAAAAAAGTAAAATGTTTAACTGCTAAGAGAAATGAATATTGGATCTGGAATAAAAGACTTGGAAATTACAATATATATTCTTTATATAAGTTATCTAAGAAACAATTAGTTTCTAATTTTCCTAGTCTCAAATTTGATAGTGATAGATTCTATGATGCATGTCAACTTGGAAAGTAGCACAAATCATCCTTCAAATATGTTAAAAAAATTTCTATATCTAAACCTCTAAACTTATCCATATGGATTTTTTTAGACCTTCAAGAATATCAATCTTGGTAGGTAAATTTTATGTAAATGTCTTAGTTGATGACTATTCAGGATTTTCTTGGATTTATTTTCTAAAATATAAAAATGAAGCTTTTACTATATTTGAATTTCCTTGTAAATCCATTTACAATTAAAATGATTCTAAAACAGTTTAATTAAGAAGGGATCCTGGTGGAGAATTTGAGAATCTAGAATTTAATTCCTTTTTCTCAAAATATGTGCATTAAACACACCTTCTCTACACCAAGAACACCTCAAAAAATTTAATTGTTGAAAGAATAAATAAGAATAATCAAGAAATGTCTAGGACTATGCTAAAAGAACACAATATTCCTATCTATTTCTGGTAATAATCTGTAAGCACAACCTGTTATATAATGAATAGAGTTTTAATTAGACCAATATTTAAGAAGACACCCTATGAAATATGGAATAATAGAAAACCAAAAGTAAATTAAATTAATGTTTTTGGATAAAAGTTTTACAGCTTAAACACCAAGGACAATCTTGGTAAGTTTTATCCAAAATATGCTGAAGGAATTTTCTTAGGATTTTCTTCTATTTCCAAAGATTATAGAGTTTTTAATAAAAAGTTAAGGATTTTTGAAGAATCGGTTCATGTGAAATTTGATGAATCTGATCCCTTTGAGAAAATGAAAGACCAAATTGATGAATCTAACTCTAATGATAACATGAGACTTTAGAACTTAAAATATGACATTGAAAATGATTTAAATGAAATTCAGTCTAGTTCAGAAGGACATGACATTGTAGAGCCTAACAATGATCTACCTATACAGTCTATAACCCTAAAGAATCCCCCTTTTGAAACTGTTATAGGAGACCTAGACACTTGAATAAAAACTAGAAGAAATGTAGGAAAACCTTTTTAATTCTCTACTGTTTTATCCCAATTGAAACCAAAGACATTAGAAGAAGAATTAGTTAATGAAATTTGGATGCTAACCATGAAAGAAGAACTAAACCAATTAAAGATAAATGCAGTTTGGAATTTAGTTGAAAGACCTCAGAACTATCTAGTTATAGGAACCAAATGGGTCTTTAGAAATAAACAAGATGATCAAGGAATAACCACTAGAAATAAAGCAAGACTAATAGCTAAAGGTTACAATAAAAAAGAAGGTATATATTTTGATGAGACCTTTGAAACTATAGCTATATTAAAAGCCATTAGGATTCTATTATCCTATGCATCTCATATGAACTTTAAATTATTTCATATGGATGTTAAGTCTGCCTTTTTAAAATGGTTACTTATTGGAGGAAGTTTATGTTGAGAAACCAAGTATTTTTTTGAAATTCACAAAAACTAGATTCTGTTTTTAAATATACTAAAGCTCTTTATGGAATTAGAAAAGAACCTAGAGCTTGGTATGAAAGATTATGTAATTTTATTTTAAAAAATGATATTACTGTTGGGATGGTAGATCCAACATTGTTTAAGAAAACTGTCAACTCTATCATTTTATTGGTTCAAATTTATATTGATGATGTAATTTTTGGTTCAACAAACAAAAAACTTTGTCACGATTTTTCAAATTTAATTGAAAAAGAATTTGAAATGAGTATTATGGTAGAATTAATTTCATTTTTAGGACTTCAAATATATCAAAAAGATTTTGGAAATGTTTTAAATAAAATCAATCACATTACTGATTTAATAAAAAATTTGGACTTGAAAACTTCAAGACATATTCAACTCCTATGTGTACTAATATAAAACTTGATTTTTATGAAACTGGAAAATCAGTTGACGGCAAGTTATATTAAGGTATGATTGGTAGTTTGTTATATATTACTGCTAGCAGGACAAATATAACATACTAAGCATGCCTTTGTGCTAGATTTCTTTCTGATAAAAAATAATCTCACTTAAGTGCTGTCAAAATAATATCCAGATATTTAAATGAACTATTTTTAATTCTCTTCTCAATCCAAAAAATTCTGATTTTAATTTAATTTCTTATTCAGATGCAGACATTGGAAGTTTTAGATTATATCAAAAAATCACCTTAAAGACTTTTCACTTTTTAGTAAAATCCTTAGTATCATGGACTAGTAAGAAATAAAAATCAGTTTCCCTGTCAACAGCTAAGGCAGAATATGTATCTTCTACCAGTTTATGTGCACAAGTTTTGTGGATGAAAAACACTCTTATAGATTTTGTACTAAATTTTAAAAATACACCTATTTTATGTGATAATACTAGTGCTATAAATATTTCAAAAAACCCTATTAATCATTCTAGAACTAAGAATATTGATATCAGACATCACTTTCTAAGAGATCATGTTCTTAAAATAGATATATTATTATAATTTGTATGCACTAAAATTCAATTAGATGGTATTTTTACCAAACCACTTACCACTATAAGGTTTTATTTTTTTAATGGGGAGTTAGGTTTATTTATTTTTAAATGATATTTTTTTACTTATTTTAATTCTTATTATATTTATTACTTGTTTTTAGAATAATTTAAAAACATTGTCAGTTCTGATTTAATCTTTTTCCATGTAATTTTTTTTAAATAATGTAATAATTACTATGTGTGTAATAACATGGAAACCAAGGATGTGAGAAACCGTTTCGAATTCAAAACCTTTTCTTTTTCTCAAAAACCCGTGAAACCTAAAAAACTTCTATTGATCTTCTCAACCCACACTAGAAGCATTAAAACCCTAGATTTTTGAAACTTCAAAAATCTGTGACAATAATGTCCAAAACCAAAAGGCTGATGAGTAAGAAACTAGTAATTCCAAGTGCCAATGCTCGACAGGATGAAAGTGTTTACAATGAAAAGTGATCGATCTGGAATGGTTGTACCAGATAGATCTGATGCTGAGGAAATCCCTAACATTTCAGAAACTCGAGAAAATTGTCAATGGAGACTATACAGAGTTTCTATATGAGGTATAACTTTGTCACTTTTTTAAATTGGTTCATTTCAGTATTGTAGAAGAAAAAGTTTCAATAACAGCTAAGATTGAGGACATAGTTTTTCGATTTCATCTGTGGAGATAGCCAAAATTTTCAACTTCCCTCATGAGGGAGTTTATCATTTTGATTTAAAGAATATTGATGATAAAGTCCATATGTTTGAGGACATTATGTATTCTTTTTGGATCTACAAATACAAAGAAGATGTTAGTGATAGATCTTGTGCCTAACTAGAAGATTTTAGTTAAATTTGTTCAAACATGTATTGCACCTAGAATGTCATAGATGGAGAAAATTTTGTACCCTGATATGTACATAATGTTTCTGTTTATGAATGAAATTATTTTTAATTTTCTGAGATTTATGGTCAGATATCTCAACTACTGCTGCCAACCAGAAGCGAGGATGAACTTCCATCCCTTTGGAAGGTTCATTTAAAATATTTTATTTAAGAAAGATATGATAATGCTGGTGGATACCCGAGTGATATGTCACCATAATAAAAGTTTCAATGCTGGGACACTGAGGAAGATTAGTTTCTTTTGGAGCACAATAAAATGAAAACTCATGCCTATTGGAGCAGAAAAAGAACAAGAGAGTGCTCAAGAGCTACCTATAAAATGAAATAAAGGAGTAGCTGAATATAGAACTAGTGAACTATCAAGGAGGATATAGTTTAAGGTAGTGGATACACCTGTTGATGAATAATGTCAATAAGAACATCAGAAGATAAGGAAAAGAGTATCTCAAGCTGATGAGTAACCTTCTCAAGAAAATTTTGAAAAAACTGAACCTCTTTTAAGGTAAAAAATTATTATAGAAGCTATAGTAAAATAAATATCACAACCAAAAATTTCTTAGGTTGAGGTGACTCTTCAATTAAAAAATAAATTGTGTATCCAACTGTTAAAAATACTAGATAAGTTGAAGTGGCTAGATCTGAAACTATACAGCCTGCTAAAATTATCCAAGAATAATTAGCTCAAGAAGAACCTATATAAGAGTAACACGTATTAGAGGAAATAAATGAAGAAGATACTCAGGATGAAGAAGAACCTAACCCAACCGAGAAACGTTCTGAAATTCACACTAAAATTATTGGTGAGAATTTTTCTGTGGATGAGTTAGGGATGGACTCGAAGGAAAAATCAGAAGAGAAGCCAGTATAGAGGAACGCTAAAGAGAAGTCAAATGCTTAATCCCTAACTTTAGCTCTGATATATCCAGTTGAAGCTCAGACTGAGAATCAAGAACAAGGTGCCTATGATTTGGATAATAATTATGCAGAGGATTCAATCCTAAAATTTAATAATTTTCATGCCAAAAATTCTTCTTTAAGAAGAGAATTTGAAAAAGGAACATCTGAAATTTCAAAGATGGAAAGCCAGTTTTGTTTCTAAGAAAGAAGTCAGAAATTTCAAGAAGGAAATGTTGTATGAAGTTTCAAATCTCAAATATGAAATGGTGATGTAGTTACATCTACTAGAGTTTAAATTTTTCATAGAGAAACAATTCACAACTATCAGAAATAGTAAAGCCATTACATTAGGTACAACGCCTAATCTAATCAGAGGATTTCAGGCCATTACAGTAGCTATGAGCAATATGAATGATAGATTGTAGGACTTATAGTGCAATAATACTCTATTATCTATTCCACTAAAAAATAAAAAGAAATATTTTTGACCAGCTTACCTCAGATGAACCAGGGATCAGAGTTCTGTTGAACAGATTCATAGAGAAACTCAATCAGTTTATAGAGAGGGAAGAGAGATTACATGAGCTTTTCAGAGTCAATTTGACTGAATACATCCATCTGACTCAGGAAGGAAGATATCCCATAATCCAGTTAGGCGATGGATTGATGAAAAGGTTGATACTACAGATGTTATAGCTCAAGGAAGTCATTCAGAGGCACTGAAATCCATTTTAAAAATATTTTTAATCCTAATTTGATTCCCATTGTCATTAATGTACTTGTAATTATATTTTCGATGGCATATATTTGAATCACATGTTTATGTGTCAATAGTTTGTTTTACTATACTATCTATGTTAGAATGCCAGTAATCTAGATTCAAATATTGATAACTATTTTAACATATCATTTACTTATGTTTTGTGCTAGATTAAAATGTGTTATATTTTTTCTTCTATCATTCTATTTGATATCATAAAAAGGGAGAGAAATATAGATAAAGACAACATATTTTTTGGTAGAAATATGGATTTTTTTATAAACCTTTTATTCAGAGTAAGAAAAGAAAACATTTCATTTTGAGGGGAGAAATTTATTTTAAGGACAAATTTTTGGATAAACACAAAATTATTTATTTATAAAGGAGGATATATTATTTTACTTTATAAAGGGGGATAAAATGTAAAAATTAGGAAATAATTTTGTTAATATAAAAAATCGTTTTTATCTTAGAAAAATTTAAAATTTTATGAAATTAATTTTGTAAGATAATTTTACTGGTTATTTTATGAGATTTGTGATCATAAAAAAAGTGGAGATTATTGAGCAAGTGTGGTCTTTAAAAACACTAAATTTTATTAAGGGGGAGATTTTTGAGAATAACACTCTATCTATTTGTGATGATTTTGATGTTCATAAATACCCTTATTTGTTATTCTGATGATTTTAATTTGAGTATATTTTATGAAATTAATATTATTTATTTCTCAATTTTGAAATAATATTTAATCGTTTTAATCCATGTGGAATATTTGACAAAGTGTTTAGAAATCACTTTAGAGTGTTCTGAAAAAACTATTCATACTCTACATGTTTGGAAATCACTTTTGCGTGTTTTGGAAACATTGTTCTTATCCTATGTTGGTGATCATAGTGTAAGGATAAAAACTATCACTTATGGGTTATCATAAAAGTGTCTTTAAGAAACCATATGTTATCATAAAATTTTGAATAAAGAATCCTATGTTTGGAAGGAATCTTACGTTTGGAATATCAGAAATGTATGGACGAATAATCCTACATTAGTATGGAATTTCATGTTTGTTTCTCAAAATTATGGTTCATTAACCTTACTTTTGTAAACAACCTTATGTTGGATCATTTACCTTTTGTTTAGAAGCTGATAAAAGTATGGATTATATACCGTGCATTTGAATGTTGAAGAGAAAAGTAAAGATGATTGACCTTACATTCGAGATAAACCTTACCTTTGAGATCAACCTTACATTTGATATCAACCTTACGTTATGAACCTTACATTCAGAGAATGTAAGCTTTGCAGTTCAACCCTACGTTTGGCATCAGAGATTTAAATTATGACTTTATTAAAGAAACAATATTTATGTAGATTATTAGGCGGATTTCAAGCCAGATTAAAAGCCCAGATCTAATGTACCTCTTTGACTGATTTGAAGCAGTTTATTTATGATTCAAAGGATCAATTTAAGAGGAGTTTTTCATGGTGAAATTTTAGGGGAGTTACGACTGCTATATTATTAAAAATTTTGAATATCGTGTTTCTAAAGGTGACTTTTTTGGATCTAATTTTGAAAGGAAAATGATTATATATATATATATATTATTTTGTATTACAGATAGAGGCGAATCATCAAAAAAAAGAAAAATATATATCAAGCTCTTGTATTTTTCACTACTACAATTTAAAGAGTCAATCATGACTTATAGATCTACTATTACGAAGAGAAACAAAGATCTATTTTCTGAAGAAAAAGAAACACGATTATAGATTCACCGATTCTATATCAAATATATTTTCTAAATCGACTATTGTTAAAGTTGCAAATTATATTTCAAGATCTACTATAACCGGATGGACTCAAAACTACTCTTACTTGAAGAACATCATTTCTGAAAATCAATGATCCATCGATTTTCAATTGCGTGCTGTTGGAATTGTGAAGAAAACTTGGAAGGTATTTCAAAAAACAAATACTCTTTTACTTTGAGTGATTGAATTCACATACTAAGTCGTGTGTTAGGTTCTATGTATGAACCAGAAGGCTCTATCTAGCCTTAAAGTTGTAAAGGTTTTAACATCCTACACTCAGTTGTGGAATGTTCTGTTGATAAGAGGACCAGATAGTGAAAATCACTAAGCTCATGGAGTAGAGCATTGGTGGAGTGGACTAGGGGCCCTCTATTCCCCAAACCACTATACATCGTGTGTCCTTTGCTATTTATTTCCCACTATTAAATCTTTCTTATAAAGTTAGAAGGACAGATTACGATCTTGTGAAGAAATTAGAATACCCACAATTCACACCCTCTTATGTATATTTGGTATAACCCGATCAAACAAAAATGTATGTTGGGTGAAAACCCATCAATCTGGAAAGGGATGCAGGGCTTGAACCCATGACCGAGGGATGATATGGGTTTAATGCCAACAACTGACCTGTACATTGTCCTGGTTAATATTTCATCATTTTTAGTTAAAAAATTGGACTAATAAATATTAATGATGAACCAGAATTGTTAATTATTAGGTTTAGAGAATAATTTATTAACCATATTTACATTATATAATAGTTAGAGACAAATAGTTAGACTTGTTACTCTTTTATGGGCCTTAATATCTATTTAATGTGTATTTTAGTTCATTAAAAAGGGGTTTATTTTTGGATATCCATTTCATGATGTATTGGATAGATTAGAAATTTATTGAAGAATAACTGAATGATGAAATTATATTTATATAAATATATAATGTTTTTATATTTCCTTATATTATTTTTCAATAAAATAATTCCTAAAAATTACTAAAGGTATCTTAAAATAAAAATGCTTTCTTAATACCTTAGTTTCTGTTGAACCGATAGTCTTTGAAATCACCTTAGATTTATGAATTTGAGTTCCTTAACATTCCATTGGGTTCTCAGATGATTATGATTTGTGACCTCAATCACTCCCTACAAATATTTATGTTTTCTCTCCAAGTATGTATCTTGACATTCTAATAATGTTTTCTTACTTAGAGACCTAGTTATATGTTATTCCATATGACCTTTGTACTTACTATTCTCTCGAATGAAGGGGATATTTTATTAACTCTTCTAATGATGTGGGATTTAAACATATGAAATTTTAAACAATTTATTATGAAGTTTGAGTTTAAATTTTAGGGATGCAATTTAATTAATGTGGGGATAATGTAAGTCTCCAAAAAATTATAAAATAATAACACTGTATTTGATAGTGTGTATGACACACAATAACAAATAATGAAATGAATATAAAAAATATATAATTTATGGTATATTTAATATCATAAATAAATTATGAATTATATATCTTTTAATGTATAAAATTCTAATTTATCTTACATTACACACAATAAATAATTTTTTTGATAGCTTACGTTACAGGCAAGACTATGTTTTACTGAACAAAAATATCTTATTAAGATAATATTATTTAATATAATAAGATATAAACAAGCCATTAAATTTATGGTTATGAATATGATTAACTAACTTATTAGAATATATGGTTTTATACATTAGTTATTAATTAATTATAAAGGAATATAAGAGCCAATTTAATATTAAGGGATTGTTTTTATAAAAGAACTATTTTTATTCTCACAAAGTTATTTTATCTTAATAAATTAAATTAATCACAATTAGTGACTGATATTAATGTAATATATATATATATATATACTATTAAGTAACATATTTTTGACATTCATCCAATATATTTTATTTGCATAAGATAAACCCTATATTTTGATATAAAAGCTATATTTTATAAAGGCAATTTGACCTCATTTTATTTGAGAACCTATTTTAAATCCATTTTTTTTGAAATTTTATACATTTTATATGTCAAAATAAACTTAATTTTTTAAATTTTAACTTAAAAATTATCTTCGAAGTAATTTGAGGTATTTTTTTTAGGTTTAATTTTTAGATGAATAGTGAAAAACATATGGAATTCTAATTCAAAACTACTTTTTTTCTAAATTATTTATAAGGTTAAATTATAATTTTTTATTAGTTTTAAAGTTTAACTAGATCAATTTTATATAAATTAATAAAATTTATGTCATTGGAAATAATTTTTATTTGAAATTGGATATAAAAACCTAGAAAACTTTTGAAGTTTTCACTTTAAAATCATAACTTGTCGCACCATCTAAGAGATTAATTTTCAATTGTTTTCTACCACTTATATGATTGGAATTTGGAAAAATGAATTACATATTTTTATTAATCGTAATTTATAATTTCCAATAATTATAACTTATTTTTGTGACAAAAAATATATTTAATGTTATTAAAATTAATTACATTGATTAAGAGAAAAATTAGCCTAATAGGGGACTAAACATTAATTTTATGATGCAAAATAACCTATAAATTTGTCCAAAAAACATTTTATAGAAATATTTAGACTCTGTAATCGCATGGATCAAATTTGGTTCATTATTGTATCTAATTTACATAAGAAAAACTAGTGTTCAATTCGTTTTTAAAATATTTCAAGAATATAACTCCCACTCCACTATAAAAAGGCACTCAACCCTACAATTTACTCACACCTCGAAAGAACTTTCTATCTCAAAAAGTATGACAAATTAAGATCCCAAAATACGTCCCATGAACTAAGAATCCACAACTTGGTAATAAATCAAACCGATGAATTATTTTGGTTTAAACCAAAAGGAGTTACCTGAAAACGAGGTGATATTCTTCAAAGATAATATTTCAATTCATTTAGTTATCTACCCCTTTAATTATTTTTATATCATGACTAAATAATAACACCAGTATTATAGATATAATTATATGTTGTTATTATATGGGTTCTTACTATAATTACACATATATCCTTCTATTGAGAAATAAACTTACCGATTTATGTATGATGAGCTACCGTCTCACAAAATGATGATTGTTCATTTTTACTTCAATGCCTCTCATGGTGGAAATTTTGATGGAATATAGATTCATATATGATATATATTATGTATTTATTCTTCAATAATTTTATATAAATCAGAACTTTAAACTTCCAATTTTTTGGGCATAAAATAACATCATTTGTGGAGGTTTGGACTACCGCCTCCCCAAAGTGATGTGATTCGTTCATGATATACATAGAATGCATAAATTATGGTTTTAATAATCATATATAACATATAAAACATATAAATTATAATATAATTATAATATAAATATAAATATATATAATTTACTCTTTATCTTTTTAAAATATGATATGGAAATTAAAGTAGCGTTCATGTTTATGTAAGGCCTACCATCTCATTGAATGGTGCATTTCATTTCCTATCTCTAAAATTTATGGATTATTATAAATAAAAATATAATTTAAAAATACGACAATTAAATCCTGTTTCACATTCCTTTAATAATGAAATCATAATCTATATAATAGTAAAGACAAGTAACAAGTCAAAACATACTTAAAAAACAAGTCAATTAACACACAAAATAGAGAAAATAATAAAGGATTATTAACAAATGGGTAATAAGGTATTATAATAAGATCATATATGATATTATAAATATGTGTATGATTAGGGTATATGTTATTTACATGGTTAATACTATTATCCAATAGGTTAAAGGATAATCACCCAAAAGTAAATGAAAGGTAATGGGATTTTCATCTCACTTTTTACATCTGTGAGATAAGTGTAATTTTCACCAATTACTTATTTTGTGTGGTGTATCTAGTATCCATTTTCGTATATTATATCATTAAATATTTTAAATTCATGTTATTTGGAGTTTCATTTTGAATTATTTATTTTAAGGGGATTTTAGTTTAAAGTTACCAAGTTGTAAAGAATTTCATATCCTGAGTCCTTTTCATTATTCTATATTACTTCTTCTATGCCATTAATATTCTATGATTATGCGTGTAATAAATTTTTACTGTATATTTTTTTATTTCCACTTATTTTATGTGGATTTGAATTTGATACACATAATATATTTGTGAATTGATTCTCACATTAATTTTATGGTCTTTTCAAGGTTTTACTTCACAATCTATTTTTTTTGGATTGTTTACAATTTAAATATCATTAGAGGAAATTATTTGATCATTATTAAATAACACCTTCAATTTTATTATTATATGGTTATTAAGGAACATTATCAAGAAATAGTAACATTTTATAGTCTTTAGTACTCAAAATATTTTAGAAAAATGTTTTTTAAGAAAACCCAATATAATTTCTCTATTTAGTCAGAGATCCTATTTTCTTCTAAAACAAATGTTTTATAAAAAGTTTTTGAAAAATGTTTTAACATTTGAGAAATATTTTATTATGTGCATTTTACCCTTTTTCCTTTTACAATTTTTTTTAAAGGAATACTCTTATCGCTTTTTGAACAAGGCATTTTTATATCCTTTTTACAATGCAAATGGAATGTTCTTTCTACCTTATACAACATGTATGGATTTAATGATTTTAATTTATATGAAGCTTTATTTTAATGTTAAAAAGGTTAATTTTAAAATAAACTGTTTTCAAAATTGATTTTATGATGAAAAATAATTTCATAAGGTTTTTAAAAATGTATATTTTCCTCTATAATTTTTTTAAAAGATCTTCTTATAGTTTTTATATTCAACAATGAAATCAACCATTTATTTATACTCCACTTGGGATATGATATATTGATTCCATCCTTCTTATTACATGGATAGCTAATGATTGATTTGTTTAAGGATATTAATAAAATTAAATTCCTTGATTCCTTTTTAATACCCTTAAAATATTCAATTACCTATGATCATTGAACATTAAATTTCCACTAATTATCCATATAATTAACCATGAATATGTTAATTTCATAAAACATATTCCATTTTAATTTTTTTACAATGATATTTATTTTATTACATGGGGAAATATTGATAAATCGATACTCTTTATTAAATATTAATATTTGATAAGGCACAATTTTTGTGAATTACATCGATTTTTAGTTAATTAAGGAATGATTTTGATAGGTAAAAAATGAGTGGGGCCTAGTTATTGATATACCCTTGATTCAAAGGTAGTATTATGAGATGAAATCTATTGGAAACAAACCCATTGATTATCTTTCCAAATCATAGATGTTTTAAACTATCTTGTTAATGTTCTTAATAGTTGAGGTATGGTTGGAAAAACCAAAATTGGTTTATAAAAAATATTTTTTAAACCATATTGTCAATGGTTTGAATGGTAATGGTTCTACATACCTAGGAAACATTGAATACAATTATTAGGAATTTCATTAATTTAGATTCAGTTATTATTATCCATTTTATTTTTTTTCTTTGAAATTTTCCATATATACATTTAATTCTGAATTCTTTTATTAAATGGAATGTGTTTCCATTTATTTAACTTGACATATTATTGACTCACATACTTATCAGTTATTAAATAAATAGCATGTGTTATCATTTATTAACCTTTCCATATTGATTATTATCATTGATTAATTATTTCATCCATTGTAATTTACCCATAATGATAATTTGAGATCACCCTTTTTATTCCCCTTCCCCAAGATTCCCTCAAGTATACTAAGAAAGATATTCAAGGATAAACTAGATGAAATAATGTCATTATTCTAAAATAAAAACAGTATGTTGTAATTTATGTATTTATTTTTAATACATGACTCTTGTATGTATATTTATTACCAAGAAAACTAAAATGTTCTTTTCTTTGGGATGTGATTTAATTTTATATTACACCAATGTAATAGTAGTAGACACCAACTTCAAGATTTATGGGGTTTGGTTGCTATAGTCAAGTCAGTTGAGTTCAATTAATATCAGTTTTTTGAGAAAATTCAATTAGTATTTGGAGATTTTATATCTTTTTGGGGAACATCATGTCAGTAGAGTTTTATTTGGGATGGGACACTATTAGTTTGATATTGGGCTATATTAGATCTTCCGTGGTATAGTCAGTTGATGCTTGTTTTTTTCGGGATAATTTATTTATAGTGTAATTTAACTCAATTGAATTCGGTTTCATTGATATTATGTTAGGTCCTATATGGTAGGTTTTATTTGTATTGTTCCAGTTTTGGGTTCCTAATTAAACAATGTTATATATTTAAAATTATTTGTTTCTTTCGTGCTCCAACATAGTATATTTCCCCAATTTTTGTGCATAATTCATAAAACTTAAAGTTTTTTATTTATTGATGATGAGTCCTATGTAATAAAATTTGATAATAGGAAGATATATTAATAAAAATAAAAATCCTTTATAAGAAATGATCATTAAATTTTAATAATTCCTTAATGTCATTACTCTTTTAACATGAAATCATTTCCTGGTACTATTTTATTAGACTATAATTGTGAATTGGTATACCCTCTAAATCCATTCCTAATATATCAACCTAACCAATATTTAACTTATCTTTATATATCTCCATATACCACCTAGTTCCATCATTTTTCAACTCTTATAACTTTTCTATCTAAAAAATTAATACAAAGGTGGTACCAAAATATTAATTCATATAAATACAATAATCAAATAAAATTTAATCTGAGTAATTTTATTACCCATATCATAGCCCATGAATTATCATTGATCACATCTCAACTATGTCTCTAGGGTGCTGGTTGAATGGGAATGATGTCACTATATTTGGTAAGAATCACCATAAAACTCCTACAGTCTCTCTTAATTTTATGGATCACTTGATTTCTTTTTTTTAACAATTAAATTACCTATGACTTTAAGTTCCATACTTAATTCATGTGAGTATACCCTTTCTACCAAATATTATTAGATCCGATCATGAAAGAATAAAATAAAATAATATTAATAACATGTTTAATAATGAAAATAAATTATGTTAACAATATTGTTAGGGTTGTATAGATGTAATAGAGGAAGGATAATCAATGGGTTTTATCGGATCCCTAGGCTGTAAAGGATTGGTAACATGTGTAGTTCTAATGGGATATTATCTATAGTCTCAATGACCAATATGATCAATATGGAAGGAGTGAATAGGATTAAAATTTTAAGAATCATGAGTATAAATACTCGGAGATAATATAGATGTAGGAAATAAATGTAGAAAAATGTTGGTTTAATAAGATAATAAAGTATGAGGAGTTGGATCCATCAATGGATATGGAAATTATATATGAGAAGGATGATTATAAATAAAATATTAGTGGAAATATAGAGAGTTTTAATATCCCTAGTTTCTATAAGGATAGAATGGGATATAAAACTATGCTAAATAGTGTTTGGGATCGATTTTGATAAGTGCTACAAGTATCTATAGTACCAGCCCCTTGAACTATTCAGTTGGGCACCACTATTAACAATTTGGTATAAGAATAGTAGTATCCTGGATGGTGGTACCTAATTCAAATTTAATAATTATTAATGAAATGAAATTATACATTATATATATATATGAAAAATTATACTCAAAATGGGCACTAATGGTGTAATTCCCATCTTGCTCATTTGTCGATCATTTTCTAACATTCTCTTCCTTCATAAATTTACAATAATTTCCACTTCCAACATTGGAAAATAAGTATAAATTTAATTATAAATTAATTACTAATGGTTAAGAAAGAAAAGAAATAGGTTTCTCCATGACATAATCAATTAATAAAAATTTTCATGCCCAAAAAGTGATATATAGTGACATATCATAATCTGGTAATATATACTTTTAAGGAGAAAACATAAAATATGGAATAATATAATCAATTCATACTAATTATCACGATTAACAAGGGACATATACTTTTTATTCTTTTATGTTCAATTAATTCCAATTTAGTTTGTGTTAGGTTTGTTAAATTTTGATTATTCCATGATGGATTAGTTCTCTTTTATCCTTGAGTGTGGCTTAGTTCATGTTGATTACACTTAAGGTGGTTTGGTTCAGTTTTTGTGAGTTTATATATTTACTTTATTATTCATTTGTTCATATTTTTATTTGGTTTATTCTATGGTTATTTTATTTGGGTATTTAGTTAGATAATTTGGTTTATTTTGGGTTAGGTTATTTGATTCATTTAGGGGTACGTCAGCTGATTAATTTTGGGTTAGGTCGTTTGGTTATTATTGAGTTATGTAATTTAGTTCATTTTTAGGTTAAGTCTCGTGATATATTTTTTAATTTAATTGTTTAGTTATATAATTTTGGTCATTTTTGGTTTTTTAATTTTAGGGTTAGGTACTTTGGTTTATTTGGTCATTTTTTGATTCGGTTAAATCATTTGATTTATTTTAGGTATGGTTATTTTGGTTTATTTTGGTTAGGTCATTTGGGTCATTTTTGGGATATGAAATTTTTAGATTATGTCTTTTAGTTTATTTGGTTATTCAGTATTTCATTAAGATAATTTGGTTCATATCATCTTAGGTCATTTGGTTCATTTTGGGTTATTTTATTTGGTTCTTTTTGGGTTAGACCAATTGGTTCATTTTTAGGTTATTCCATTTTTGGGTTAGGTAATTTGGATCCCTCCAGTTTAGGTTATTTTTTTAATTTTGGATTAGATAATTTGTAACATTTTTTGGTTAGGTCATTAGGTTCATTTTGGGTTAGGTTATTTGGTTTATTTTGTGTTAGGTCAATTGGATCATTTTGGGTTAGGTCATTTAATTCATTTTGGTACCTATTATTTGGTTTAAAGATTATTTTTTAATGAGTGGTTTCCCAATTTAGACCTTGTGTAATGATACATTATTCAAAGAATGCGATCATGGATTGAAAGATTATATCAAAATATCATTACAGTGTGAATATATATTCAAGCTAGTTAGAATTTATAGATTTTAAGGGACCTACATCCTTTTGGAAGGATTAAGTTTGAAACATATCATATGGAGAAATAAAATTATAATCCAGGTATAAATCCATAATTAACAAGACAATTACATCCTCATGAATACAAGATTCATGAGAATAAAACATAAATTTTAGAAATAAATGATAAAGATACTTAAATGATAATTGAGAGGAGGAATCTTTGGACATGGATAAAAACTTTTGATTTAATATTGGATACCAATTTATAGTATAAAAAAGACAAAAAATTGATGAAATGAATCTTTAATAGATATCCCAAAATGATAAATATATAGAGGAAATAATATTCATTCAAGAGTGAAAAAATGTGATTTATAGAAGATTACATAATGGATGAAATCATAAAACATATCAAGATAGAATTATTAGAATGCCTCGACAACTATTGTTTAGAGAAGGTAATGAAGTTGGATGCTGATGAAATTATATGAGAGGTGATATACACGTGGAGGGATTATGGGGGAGAATTTTGAAAGAGTATATGGAAGATTTATAAAAATAGGAAGTCCAACATGAAAAATGAAAACCCTTAGTTTATAAATTTTTTTTTTAATTTTAAATCTATTTTAGGAATCTATTGATTTTAGGATAGTCTTCCAAGATAAATATAAAAAAATAAAATTAATTCAATTTGAGTAGTACTAACATGATAGGCATACGTCAATATAAAGTAAATTAATTGAGACCATATATGGTTTCTCATATATATTTTTCACCACTACATCAGGTTCATAATCAACTATGAAAGTTGGATTATTTGAGTCATCATATACAATATATTGATCAAGACAAATGGGAACAAATGGTATCTGTTTCATCCCGACCACCTATAAAGTATTTATTGGGAACGATTATGTAATGACACCAAGTTCCTATATTATAGGACCTTTCATAAAAAACTCATTTATCCATTGATTCCAAAATATATAGGTCATTAGTAGTGAATAACTGAGTCATATCAATAACTCAAAAAAATACATTAATAAATGTTCCCTATCACATTATTCAATGAAACCACTTAAATTTCATCATAGTGATGTGACCATGAGAGTAATAATGAAATAATTATATATTCTAAGCAACTCCATAACAAGATAGATTTTCATATTGATTTCATCCATCTGATGCACTGACATAACATTATATCGTTTGTATTAACATAACACCATCATGTTAGAAACACTAAATCACATGTGATGTACATTCACCAACCAATGTATTGGGAGAAAAAGAAAAAATTATTATTTATTGAGAAGAATATTCAACAGGTAAAATCAATAACCCAAATATATATTAATATTAATATTAAATGATTATTTGTTATTTATTTTATAAATAAGTGGTCACACCATCAATTTCAACTAGGAAGGAAATACTTTTCTAGGAAATGCCTCTCTAATTATCAAAGGTAATGAATGATGAATTATACCAATAATATTTTTATGTTTACATCATCAAAATATGGTAAATTTTTATGATATATGTATAACTAAATAGTATTTTATAATATATACATGTTTATATTACATAAGTGATATAATCATTGAAAAAATAACTATTAAAAAGGAAACATGATGTTCCATGTCCAACTCAGAAATTCATAATGAATGTAACATAGATGACATAGGAATTCTCTATATGTAGTGAATTGATGTAAACGTTGGATAACTTTTCTCATACCACTCATCTTCATTTGTCATTTTTTTATTACATCTCATGCTCACATCATCCAAATACATTGAACACAAATCCCTACATTCTTGATACAAATAACATTTCACAAAAAAAATCTTACAAGGATTCCAATTCTAGATATAATACCTCATTTTTTATATATTTCATTTAATTGGATAAATGTAATGAAATTAATTGGGTCCCCTAAGAAATAATTTAGTTGGAAGATGGAAAGTTAGATGCAGTATACATGTAAAAAGGTAGAGGGATTATTTTCACTAACTCCCACATAATTAATGGTGCCTTTTCCTATATTTGTTTCAAGAAACACTTGGATGAAGTTATATAAAAAAATATTAATTAAATTGGTAAAAACTAATAACTATAACCCTTAAATTAATGAATAGTTAAGGATAGATTTATATTGGAATAAATTCGTAAATAAAGAGGTGATATTCATGAATTTTAGATATATAACCTCTCTTTAATTGATGTGTTTTTATATATTTGTTAAATAATCATTAGGAACATTGACATTCTCCAGTACATACACCAATTTTTTAGTCTGTCATCAAAAAAGAGTAACAAGGGTCTTTATAGTTATTTTCGCTGATACAATTTGGATACAGTACTAGTCTAATAACCATATCCATAAAGTCATATTGAGACCATAAATCATCTTTGTTCTCCCTTATAAAATAAGAATCATTGAAATCAACATTTCACATATATTTTTCTCAATGTGAACTATGATTTACCAATAATGTGTGAAATTGGTTGACCTTTAGAAAAAAAAATGAGGATAATTTTCTTCCTCCAATTATAATTAGATTTATTAGAAACATTCATCCTCTATAGATTTTACCAGAAATTTCTTGAATGAAAAACTGAGTCATCTTCATTCATTAAGAACATTAGTTCTTGACATAAACTGATGTGGATTCTTAGTCTAAATAGTGTTTTCAAACCAACAATGATTTTACCTATATGGATGATCCATAATAAAGTATCATTGATGTCCCGTGAAATTGATGAAATGATGATATTTAAGCCGCCATGATTGTTTATTACCAATATAAATAAGATAAGATATATTTAAATTCATGAACCAACAAAGAATCATTACATAAGTTGGAAAAAAATTTATCATACAAATAAGTGCAATATGCATAAGAACTATGATTTTACGAGAATCATTATGTTTTCCACATACATTTTTAAAAGCATATTAATTTTTTTTATTAATGGATATATGAACATGTTTATATCATTTCTGGGATCAGAAGGCCCAAATATGAGTATAATCATGAAAATAAATGGGTTTTTCGAATGCATGAATTGAGGAAGGTTATAATTATGAATGAAAATAGACCATGTTTTTTGTGAAGTAAGAATTTGAAAAAATAGATTAAAACCATCACATGATTGTACAAACCTGAATTTACACACCTTAGTCAAAAAATCAGGATATTTCACATCAAAGGTCCACCCTGATAACCCATCTGTAGGATGAACAAACTCATTATTATCTTTAATTCTCTATATATCATTCCATCACATATTGGTTGCTATTTCATTAGACCAAAAATTATATTAGAGTTTGTAGATCAATATAAAATACCACATTAATTTATTTGGCACATGAGATGGTTATTTATCTGTATTTGGATTCCATCAAGATGTATCTCATTATTTATAATCATTTAATCTCACATTTTCCTCCCAAAATAAGCTTTAAATTTTGTCAAAACCTGAATTTTATTAAGTGAAAATTCAAGAAGAAAATTTAACATATATTATATATAATTATTTGAGGTTATATATACATCATTAAGAAGTAATTAATTTAAAAATTAATAAGATAATCAATTATAGTATAAAAAATTCTATACATTATTTTTCTACGATAAGATTGAATTGAAAATTCTCACCTTTTGATATTAACATATGCATGATATTCAAGAGTCATGGAATTATTATTCATTTTCTTCACTATCTCAGAACAATTATTTTCATTAGTTGACTCATTTTTACCCATTAAATTATCTTCATATGTTATTATACAATTTTAATTATAAATAAGTGAAATATAATACAATATTAAACTCTCACTTCCACTCCTATCATCTATATGATGAAAATTATCATATTGTTTTTCTCTATATTATGATAAAATACATAATAGTATATCTGAAATTTTTTATAAGTTTGTTAACTTATTCACATGTTAACCAAAGTATTCCAATAGAATTATTACAAGGGATCATATAAGACCTCTATCAAAAGAATTGTTAAATTAAATAAAAAAAATGAAATCCAATTTCGTTAGAAAATTATTTGATATCCAATTATTATAATAAATAAAACTTACATCAATTATTTAAAAAATATGTTTTCAATATGTATATAATAAAATATAACTAAAAATTTCCTAACCAAAAATATTTTGAATACATATTAGGACATGAAAATAATTTTAAAAAAATAAAAAATGATTTTTTATCAAGGATCAATTCACTTTTATTCTATTTGGTTAATTTTGTCTCAATTAAATATAGTTTACCTCTATTTATATTATATTTAGTTATGTTATATTTGTAATTATATAAATAAAAGGATTTTTAGTTTGACCTGGTTCAAATCAATTCTTTTATTTTACATTTGATTTTATTTTGTTTTATCCATTTTTATTTAATTTAATTTAGTTCATATTGGTTTTGTATGAGTTGGGTATTTTATGTTCATGATGTATTAATCTAGTATTATTCCACATGGTTTAGCAATATTAAATTTAATATGTGTTAGATTAAATTAACTACATGAAATTATAATTAAATTGGTAAAAAAATAGATCAAGGTTTACCCTTCCAAATTTAAGCCAAAGAAAACCAAGTTGAAGGGATTTATCACCCATATGAACATACAAAGCCACATATTCTTGAAATCCCTAATAAAACAAAAAAAATTTACACTAGGAACAACCATAATAAGATAATATCCCTAACTTATCTATATAATATGGATATTTTTCACCATACCTAATCCATTTTACCCATATCCACCATCTAGTGGTGTCAATTATAGTAATATAGAGTCACTTAACCAATTTGATATCAGAAATAGAGCATTATAATGGAAATTCACCCTAAAAAATATATAATAGTCCACACATCCAATTTTATAATAATATGATACCTAATTAAATCCCCATTCATTAAAATTAAAAATTACACCCTTGATAAAATTTTACATATTTATTTAACATATTTTATACTATAATATTCATGAAACAATATTTTTCTAAACTATATAAATTCACATTATATGTCCAAAAACACTAATATGAAATTTTAATTCATAAATAATAAAAAATTGAACATGGTAATTTAATCTCTAAGAAAAATATAGTAAA
This sequence comes from Viscum album, assembly GCA_963277665.1. Taxonomy (NCBI): domain Eukaryota; kingdom Viridiplantae; phylum Streptophyta; class Magnoliopsida; order Santalales; family Viscaceae; genus Viscum; species Viscum album. Next base: position 1,519,588,222 of record OY728131.1, on the reverse strand, counting down.
ATTAAAACAAGTATTAATAAATATGGAAATGAAATTAAATAAAATTATGTCCACTGTTTATCCACTAATATAAATAATTAAATTTATCTTGATTGTTGCTTTAAACTCTAAAAATAAAAGAATAAAAAAATTAATTTATGAATCACAAATCCATAGGGAACCATTTCAATCATGGTCATGAAAATGAAAGAATTATGGAATGGAATAAGATAGAATGGGAAGGGAAAAACACAAATTTATGAATAAAGTCAAAAAATATTTCAAAAATTAGGATTAGTATTGGAATACCGAATAAAATCAAAGTGGAGGGAGTCCATTTTCACAAAGGGAGTTGAATACACAATTGGACAGGGGGGGGGGTGATGCGGGTATAAGGAGAGACTCTATACCAATTATTTTTAAAAATATTGGTATATCATAGAATTACATTAGGTTATTTGTTAATAAATATATGGGAGACTATCTATCATTATGATATAAAGTACTAGTCTTATGGGGAGTATGATAACCATGCCAATGTGATAATAATGATCTATCTCCTATAACACCACATGTTAATGTAGTGTTGAATTTGAGTTATTTTACTATATATTGGGTTAGCTTGAGTCTCATTAAATATTGGGATGGAAATTTTTATTTTTGGATGTTTTCATAGTGTTTCGTGGTTTACCTACATGGTTATTGGTAATCATGTGCCACCCATGTATAGGGTACTATAATGGTTGATGTGAAATTTTTCATGGTATATTCATGGTTTTTCCAACCTTGGGTATATTTATATGAATTGTGAGCCTTGTTTTGTGTGTAAGGGAACTAACACATAGTTAGCGTAGGGCTTAGAAAATTTGTGTGTCTATACTGTGCGGGTTAGCTAGAATCACTTAAAACTAATTTCTTACAAAAATGTATCTTTTTAATTAAGTGGGGATTCACCCCTATCTTATCATATATGACTCATAAAACCAAAACTATTCAAGTAAGAACTCTGAACTTCTCCCCCACATAGATTCTAATCATGTTATTAGTAATTTAAAAGTGATTCCAAGGTAAATCCCACATCTTTTATTCTATATTCTCCCTCAATATTTCATAGGATTCCTATTTATCCCAATAAAATAATAATATATGTTAGTTTGATATTGATCTCAAAATGGCTCTAACCTAGGTTATTGGAAACTTATGGATTGTAGATGAGGCCATATTTCAAATTCATGTGGCCTTCCTCGAAGGCGTCATGTTTCAGATTGGTTTCCACTTCTTCCAAGTAGGTGTTTCTAAGAAATTTATCAATTTTTAAATTCAAAGTGTTCTCTAGATTTCTAAGTCACTATTTACAGAAAGTGTGAATATATATGATATCTATGTTATGTTTCTAAATCATTTATATGAATTTTGAACTTATCATAAGGGTTTATTTTTTTAATTCCATGTTTTCATGTTGGAAATAGAATGTTTTTATGTTCCAAAAAATTGTGAAATTACTATAAGGATTTATAAATGGGTTTAATGATATTTGTTGGTTTTTATATGTTATTTGTTTTAAAAGAATAAAAAATTGGTTTTAAATAGATATTTACATTATAATGTGGTACACCTAAAAATGATTGTAAAAGCGGTTCTTTGATTAACATAAAATGTTTATCAGAATGAGTGAGTTATTATGCCCCTTTTGAAAATGGATTAATGAATCTTTAAAATGTGTTTGATAGAAATGGATGGACTTTCAACTTATTTTGGATTTAAAATAGTAATACTCACATTTTAAAGGGTTTCATAAAAATTTAAAGGACATATATGGTTTTAAAGGAATTATAAAGAACGTTTGAAGTGGATTTTTATGAAATGGAAAGGGATTGGAATTTAGATCCATTTTTAATAGTAGAAGCCCAATTGGATCCTTATAAATTGTTTTGTTCAAATATTTTAAGATCCTCTTGATTTCCCCTTGGAATTTATTTCCCATTTTGTGTGTTTTTATCACTATGTGATGCTTTCTGATCCCTTTTTTACGAATAAAATTTTTTATATCACAAATGTTTGATGTGTATGTGGATATTTGATATGTGGGATATCAAGTTGATGTAGATTTATATAGTCTAATTGTTTATTCACATCTATTTTTACTTTTTTATAGTATCTTTCAAAAATTATCTGTTAATCAAATTATTTAGAAAGGGTGGATCCCATGAAACATTTGTTTCTTGATTGATGGTTTATTTAGGGGAAGCATATCATGTTCTTGATTTTATCACTCCCCTATTTGAATTAGTTTTGAACACTAATATTTTATATCTTATTTTTGATCTCCATACTTGAGGTTTCTATTTTTCAAATTCTTTACCTATTTTTTTGGTAAATTCCCTATTAAATGGTGTTATAATATGTTTAGAAAATCTATTTGGAATTTAAATACTCTTGTAGTTTATTTGAAAATGAGTGTTTGGATTCTAAATTATTTGGGTTAGTGAAACATTTTCAATGTGAGTGTTTTCTTTTATGAAAATAAAATAGATCTATTGTAAATATATTATTGTCTTGATTTTAGTTTAATATGAGTTTATTTATAATCATATGAATAAAATATTGAAAATTATTTATTTCTATCCATATTATTAAGTTTAACTACTAGGCTATAATGGCCATGTTTTAATAAATATATTAATAACATAACATTGTTTTATTAAAACTGAGGGTCATGTGTAATTAATGATAAGCTAGCGTATCATGTAGTGAAATATTAACTTGGTATAGTGGGAAATTAAAATCATAAATGAAATTTAATTTATTCAAAAATAGTTTGTAAAAACTTGTGATTTTACATTTTATCCCCTTAAAACGAATTTCTCCCTCGAAATTCATCACTCTATTACCAAAAAATGAGGATAATATTACCCCATCATATACTCAAATTCCCACGTAGGTTCTTCAAACTAGTTGGTTTTCTAAAAAACTTTGACCAGGTGAGGGCTCTTGTTTTGTAGAACATTCTCGGTATCAATGAGAATCTCTACTGGTTTTTCCTCGTAATAAAGATATCGCTCATGTGGTATGAACTCTAAGTTCAATAGATGAGAAGCGTTAGGTATATACATTCTCAAGAGAGATACATGGAACACATCATGAACATAATATAGGTTTGGGGATGCAACAAGTGATATTATATCATCCAAATATGATCAAAAATCCCAATGGTACAAATATACATAGGGATTGGATTATCTTTCTTCCCAAATCTCATAACCTTCATCCATGGATAAATTCTTAGAAACACCTTTTAAAAAAAATTAAAATTCTAGATCACAATGATGATTTTTAGCATAACTTTCAACCAACTATTAGCTGACATGATGTGATATTTAATTGGTCTAATCTTCTTTTCCATTTCTTTAGCTATCTCATGTCCCAATGGAATTATTTTCCCAACTTCATTCGATCACATTGTAGATCAAAATTTATTTACATAAATGGATTCATAAGAACAAATCTGAATGCTTGAGTGAAACATATTATTATATGAAAACTCAATATTAATAAGGTATTGATACCAACCCCCATTTAAATCCAAAAAACAATATCTCAAAATATCCTCTAGTGTTTTAATTTTTCTTTAAGAATGGCCATCCATTTGAGGATGCTAGGCAGTGAGGAATCTCAATTCTATATTAAGTGATTCCAAAATAATTCACCAAATATTTGAGTTAAACCTTTGATCTCAATCGTATATAATTAAATTTGGTACTCCATGAGACCTTATCACATTCTTAATGTATATGTTGTAATGTGGATCCAATGAAGAGTGCTTTCTGATAGGGATGAAGTGTGATGATTTAGTAAGGTGATCGAGTTCTGACCATATAACATTATTCTATTTATAGGTTTTGGGGATTCTAATGAAAAAATACATGGTGATGTTCTCCCACTTTCATTATGGTATGGGTAATGGATGAAACATATCCTTATAATTCTCTCTTTTGGCATTAACATTGGGGAATACCAAGAATTGAGATACAAAATCTGTGATATCTCACTTTATTCTATACCACCAGAAGTATTATTTCAAATATCAATAAATCTTCATACATCCAAGATGAATATAGAATGATGAACTTTGAGCTTCCTCTCACAACTCCGTGTTCATGTCTGGTATGGAAAAACACATACATGGTTCTTAAACTTTATCATTCCATCAGGACGAAGGTTAAACTTGGGAACTTTTCTAAACATATTTTCCACTATGTGTCATCCTTCTACGCCTTTTAATCATCACATGGATAGATGGTTGAGCCATAAATTATTTTAATGAATAACCCATTACCATATAATTCTATATAATAACATATCCCAATCCCTTTTTCGATTCATTACTATTGATTACAAACCATTCTCTACTATAGTGTAATGTAAGCACATTTTCATTAACCTTCAATTTAGTACATTGAAATATTCCTCACATTCATCTTTCCGTAGGAACATGGATCCATTCTGAGTTAACTTTGTCATGGGATTAGATATTCATGTGAATTTCTCTATAAAATATCAATAATAAACTATTAAACCAGGAAAACTATTGATCTCAGTCACTATGGTTGGGTTTTCCCAACATTCAAAAACTTCCATCTTAGATGGATCAAATGATAAACCCTCTCTTGAGATTATGTGACACAAAAATGAAATATTTTTCCTCCAAAAGTAACATTTTGTAAATTTTTCATATATTTTATTTTTCTATAGGGTCTTTAAAACAATTCTTAGGTTGTATTCAAGATCTTCACTAGTTCATAAAGGGTTTTCACATCCTTATTTTGGGTTTTCATGTTGGTTTTAGGCAATGTGGTCATAGGGGATGTAGTAAATAAGATTATTCATATCATTTACCTAAAACTGACATTATAAAAAATTATTGTAGTTGGTTTCTCATGTCATTTTTGTAATAATAGACATTAAAGACATAATATTCACCATTTATCATGTTAGTTATTCAAAATAAATGATGTGATATTTGGTTTTTCACGTCAGTTATTAAATAAACGATGCGAAAAACCATGTGTAATATGTTTTTCACATATTTTATCCAATAACCAAAATGAAAAAAATATTATGGACCATTTATGACATCATTTATGTTGAATAACCAATATGATAAATGGTTTGAAATGTCAATTATTTAATAATCAATGTGAAAAACATATTATACACCATTTATCATGTTTTTTATATTGAATAAACGATGTGATAAATGGTTTTTCATACTAGTTATTGAATAACCAATGTGAAAAATAGAACACATGTATTTTTCATTTCGGTTATCCAATAACCAATGTGGAAAAAGATTTTTTTAAAAGGTACCTCAATTCTTTTCCTACACCAGTTGTAGCTAGAAACAAGAAAAAAAATAGTCAAATTGGAGAATACTTCATAAGAGGTATAATATAGAAAAGAAAAAAAAATAAACATACCATTGAAGTTTCAAATAAACTAAAAACCAACGTACATTGACTTAGTTCCTCCACTAACAACAACCAGAAAATAACACAAGAGGCATCCCAAAATACAAAAAAATACCCAATTCATTGAGATTTCAAATAAACTAAAAGCCTATCAGCCTATAAAAATATTTTCCCATTCAATTTGTAAATTCCTCAACACATCTCCACTATATGACTGAGCATCATAACAATCTAAAAATATAATACAGAAATCATTTCACATGAATTTTCAGCAAAACATATAAAATATTACTGAAATATTTATAAATAAATCTAACCTTATGAAATTTCGTAATTATGAAAGTTTAAATTATTTTATTAATGAATATTAAAACATAATATCCACAGTCAATTCCACCTCTTTATTTATGACAATATTTCATAGAGATTTTATTTCAAAATAATTTTTTTAATTAATATATCCAAAATTTAGTAATTATAAATATAATTCACTTAGCTTCTACATATTTGATCTCAACGGTCTTGGTGAACGTCTTTTTTTCATCTTTCTAAAGAAATACCATGCCCTGTTTGAAAATAATATGAACATTAATAAATTTAATTAATTATAATATAAATAGTTATTAAAATAAGAAAACTTATATGTTCATTATACTCTTAAAATTTTCCATCACATAACTATGCATAGAGCATAGCCAATACAAATCTTGGAAAAAAACACCAAAAATTCAATGAACACTGAAATAAAAGAGAATATAATATGATTTCTTAATAAGTTATGTGTTACATAACACTTTGTGAGAAAAAATATTTCATATCTTTCAAGATATAGAAACATCCAACACTGAATGATGACATTCTGCTAAAATATTTTACATATATAAACTATTCTTTGAGCACCAGTCATTGTTTTTCATATTGGAGAAATAAAATATGGGTCCATAAATCCATACAAATTTATCTTTTCAATCTATGTTAAAATTTTATATAGATGCCTAATAAAAAAAGCCATAATTATAAACTTTCAATAATTTAAAAGAAATTTTTTTTTGATCGAGTTACATGGAAAAAAATTACATAATTTTGATAATGAATTTATCTCCAACTACAAGCTCCATGATATCACTTTTCAAAAGGTTAATAGTCATTTGATTCCCATAAATATCATCATCAAATGGAATCATCTATACCCCCAATAACAAGTTAGAGTATGTTGAAAATCAATCTAGACCAATGGAATCTGCATTTGAAGTCATGGAACATTGATTTTGTTATTGTCTATATAGTATTTATTTATGTTTAAAGTATTATTGAACAAAATAGAGAAATATATAAACATTAAAATGAATAAATAAAATTACTGACAAAATTAAATTAAATATAACATATATACATAACTCTATGGTAATATGTCAAAGTAGTCTATGTGGCAAAACCAAAACATGAATGATACTTTGTCCAACTCTACTCACATCATATGTAGGGCTTGGTATATTTGATGATATATCTATAATATCTTGAACAATGACCCTCTGATGATCTATCTCAATCTATAAATGATGAATTATATCAGTGATATAAGATATCATCCAATATGCAATAATACTAGGAGGATCCTCAATAAATAACTCATAGTAAATTGAAATCTATGGAAAAGGTGGTGTTGGGGTAGGATAACAGGGAGTGGGATCTGCTGGAGGAGGTGGAGGAGTCAGATCGGTAGACCAAAACTATCATTTCATGTCTGCAAATATCACATGTACCGAAGTTATGATCCAGTCCTCCATCGTCACTTGAATATCCTTATCATTGGCTTCCAAGGATTCTTTTTTTATAAAAAATCTACTTTGATGAAGCATATGAATGTGGAAACATTTTTTTAACTACACACCTATCTGGTATCCTCATACACTACCTAGGTGTTCGGGAATTCCCAATGTTGTAGCTAAAATATCCTCTCTACCCTCAACAATAAAGATCCCCTATGTGATCTTATCCTCAAAATAATCCTCTGTGTAATATTTGAAAAAATCTACAATGAATCATAGTATATAGAGAGTTGATTTGACTAAAATAAATAAATAAACATCTTAAAATATTATCAACAACAACTCTTGACTCATCCATAAGATATTTAGCTTTTCCTCCATTTAATCCTTCTTCCATTTTCATGTCTCATGTGGGGGGGGGCATCCTTTCCAGATCTTAATGACTAGCTCTCACCTTTTGTAATTTTTCTTCTATAACTTGTTCTTCCAATAACGTATACCCTCCCCATGATAATGTATGAGGGTATTGATTTTTAGATTGAATCTCATGATTTGATCTCCTTTATTGATGTAAATTATGAATTAAAAATAATGAAATCAATAACGTGGTCATTAATATAAAAAACATCTAAAAAGGTAACATTGAACTTACCAAAAACTCATCTCATCATCTACATTAAACAAATTATATCCATGCATCATCATCCATAATTGGATATATATCACATGGATCTTCATACTATCTACTCTTAAAAATGAACTATGATGTGAGGGATGATTTAAAATCCCTCGCTCTCTTAACCCCCAATGGCATACATTTCCTTCTAACTCCTCTTATGTTTGGTATATCATATTTAATCTGATATGAAGAGGACAAAATATATTACTATAATCATTAATTTAATATAAATAAAATAATAACAAAAAATATCACCAAAATGTTCTTCGATAATTGTGATAGTGTAGTTTTCTCAACACATCACCAATCATCAATCAATATACTAACTTTTCTTTTAGCTTGTAATGATAAAAAGGCCTGATTTTTTTTTCCGTTGAACCTTCTGGAATATCATTATCATCAAACTCCAATGGTATCCTTCATTCTTGGTTAGAAAGAAACTACTAATTTTTCTAAACATGTTGTGCCACGTTTACCAACCCTCAAACTCTTTTTCCCCCATGGATATGGAGGTCCTAACTAAAGAAGTATGAACATGATCATCAACAATAGCATTTGTAAGTTCCTCCCTAGATGTATGAGTACAATAATCTCTAGAAATATGTGGTGGATGAAAGGATTGATCTAACATCATAAAACTCAAAGAAACATCAATTCGTACAAAAATATAAAAATCCATCAATTACATGCAAATGAAAATAAAAAATTTAAAATTATCAAACAAAAATAAAATTAAACTAAATGTCGCACATTTTTTCATATTTTTTGTAGTTAACTAAAATGAGAACAATATTAATGAGATATGAAATCACATAAATGAATGAAAACTAATAATATTAATGAGATATGAAATGACATAGTAAAAGCTCACCATCCTCATAAATCATTTTTATAACAAAAATAATTCTTTTATAATATACTCTTATACAATATAATTTGTTTTTATTTAAAATGTTAAATTTAAAATAATAGTTTTTTGAAAAAATAAATTAATAGATAAGAAAATTAAGGGTAAACATGGAAACTATGAACAACTAAACTAATGTAAAAAAAATTTAACTTATTAGTTATAATATGTGTTTTAATAAAAAAAGAAAATTGAAATAACTAACTTATGAAATTTATAAAAGAAAACCATAATTAAACATATGTTACGTGTAATATTAGGAATGTACTAAATATTGTTTTCCAAAATTAATTTTGAATGATCATTCTATATGGAACAAACAATGTCTTTGATATGTTCATAAATATTAATTGTTAATCTTTCCCTTGATGTAGGGATCTCCCATAAATATGCATCTTCATTAAGTTTATCATGACAATCATAATTTTTTTCTTGTAAAAAAATAGTCCACTGTATATTAGATTGATCAATAACTTAAAAAATTTGTTTTTCATATGTTACCATGATGAAAGAATCATTTGTGTAGTCCAATTTATTTAGATTAACTAGTTTTATTCCAAATTCATCTTGTCGGAAATTGTTGTTACTGATAAACCATTTACAAATAAACACTAGAACTTTATATTTAATGTAATAAAACTATGATATTTCTTCAATGACTCTATAATATGTGGTTGATGAAAAAATTGGGTTTTTGACTTTGGCTCTTGAAAAATTAATTTCATTTGTGAACAATGATACACTACTATCCAGAACCTTACTTCGGTTGTAATGATATTTCTTATGAAAATTATATCAATTAATGTCATACAAAAACCATGTTATCAAATTTAAATATGGGCCTCCCACTAACCATCCCAATGATTCTGATGCATCTGGTTTCTCGGTCTCTTTAAACATTGAAAAAAAGTTCTGTTATGCTCATTCAAAATCCATATATCTTTCTTCTTTGGATAAATTTATTTCAACTCATTCATATGAAATTTTATACATGGTTGAGCATAATATATGTTATTAAATATTTATAACTATATGATATTTATCTATTAACCTACTAATGAATTGAATTTCAAGACACAAATCCTCTTTCCCCCAAAATTAACACGTTCATGGGTAGATGTAGGTAAACCAGTGAACTCCACATTTGATAAATAGCTTGTACAAAACTCTCCATCCTCCTCAAAAATATACTTCTCAAAAATTAATTCTTTAGGTTGTTATGGATTATTAACAAACCCCTTCAGTATAATTATATACCTTTCAAAAGGACACATCCAACATAGATATACATGTCCACAAAGCTTTATTTCTAGCACCAAATAAACCATTGAATTAACCATTATATCAAAAAAAGATGGAGGAAAATTAAATTTCAATTGAAAAATCATTGAAACAACTTCATTATCCAAAATGTTCAAATAATTCAAATGAATCACCTTATTAGAAATGGAATTAAATAAATAACAAACCTTCATTATAGTCATTTTAACATAGGTGGGAATTATTCTATGCAATGAAACTGGTATGAGTTGTTTCATAATGACATGAAATTCATGATATTTAATACCTATCAACTTTAAAATCATTTAAAGAAACAATTTTTTTACATTTAAATAATAACCATTTTCCACATTGATATCGTGGATACATTGAAAAAATATATTTTTCTACCTCTTGTATAAGGTATGAAAAGTCAGAGGTAGGAATGTTTTCCTTCCATGAGATGTGGGAGCCAACTCCAAATGTATTCCCATTGAAAATAAATCCATTATTTTATTGAATCCATCTTTATTTATTCTTTTGATATCTAAGAATTTTCCAGTCAAGCTTTCATAGATATTCTTCTCCATGTGAATTAAATTAGTGTTATGTTTCACCTCACAATATCTCCAATATGTTAGCTAATAAATGACCGTTTCTTCCAATTATTTCTATCATTGACAGATTTATGTGTCTTTCCAAATGTGACATCAATGTTTTAACCCTTTCAAAATACTAATTAGTGGATAAAGGTTTTTGAGTAATATCAAATTCCTATAAGTAATTAAAATCCTTTTTCAATCTTATATCAGATTGATTCATAAGAAAAAACGTTCAATGACCCATTTATAATGATTTCTCCCATTATTCAGTGAACAATATAAAGTTTGGTGTTTAAAAATTGGAAAAGATTTATTCCCCTTAACAATATATCAAAAAGTGTTCCAAATGCTGGGAAGTCATTTATAGTTAACATAATCATTGCATCTAGTTGAAAAAATTCCATTTTATAAGAATCATACAACCTTATACCTTCCACCCACAATAGTTTCAAATCATCAATTAATTGTGATAAGAAAATGTCTATATCATTTCTAGGTTGTTTTGGTCCACTGATAATTAAACACAACATTACATATTTTCTCTTCATACAAAATTCTGGAGATAGGTTGTAAATTACCAATAAAATTGGCCATGAACTATGTGTGCTACTAAGGATTTGATATAGATTTATTCCATCCATCCAAAACCCAAGTATGAGATTTTGAACTTCATTTCTGAATTTAGGAAACTAGTTATCAATGTTCTTATATTGTGGGAAATCCACTGGATAACATATTTTTATGTCCCATATTTGCTCTTCATAATTATATATTAACATTTTTTCATCATGTGAATTAGAAAATAGACATATCAGAAGTGTAATTATAGGAAGATTCCAAAATTCTATATTAGGGGTGTCCAAAAATTTTGAACCATGCTTTGATTTTTCTTTCAAATCATACCATGATGTCTTACATTTAGGAAAATCTGAAAAAAAATTCATATTATTTCCTATATAGAACACAATCATTAATTTGGGAATGTATTTTTTGGTTCCCCTTTCCCATCAGGCATAATATCTTCATGGCCTTATAATATGAATTTGGAAGATTTTTGTTTTTAGAAAGGATTTCTTTCAACCATTGTAGTAGCTCAATAAACCCTTTTTAGTCAATCCATGTTTTTCTTTCAGATTTATCATTATTAAATCTATTGATAAAACTGTATATTCTGTACAACTTGGATACAATTGTTTTTCAGCATCACCATATAAACTATCAATTATATATAGTCTCTCAATTATCTTTACATCAATATCATGAGTCATTTCATCAAGTTTATCAGATTTATCATCTTGCAAAGCACCATCATTAATAGATCTGAAATTATATCTAGTTTCACCATGACAAATAAAATGGATATAGATCAAATTTAAACCAAAAAAAAAATAAATGATCTTTAATCTATTTTCTTTTCAACCTCTTCGAATTTAATCATTTCAATAATGGACAAAATAATATGTCTTTGTTTGGAATATTAGGTTTAGTAGATTCCTAAAAAACATCAACACCTTCCATATATTAAACTACAATTCGAGATGCATTAATCTAACTTTAATTCATTATCTATAAAAATTATTAAAAAATAATATAAAAAAATGTAATAATTTATAAAATATTGATATTATAAATGACATAGAAAAATATAGAAAACCAAGAATGAAAAAATTATAAGGAAAATACAAAATATTGATAAGAAAATTATTTCATACAGAGGGAATTGTTAAATAGATTCCTTTAAAAAATTATCAGCTAAAAATTAATGAATACAACCTTATGAATTTATTAAACAATATGTATATTGATATTCATATAACAATATCTATAAAAAATAAATATAATGATAACAACTAATTTATATTTAATTATTAATTAAAATAAATAATTTATACTATATTTTATATAACAATATTTTTTATTCATAAATTGAGTCTTAGTTTAAAAAAATGT